>JABUQX010003926.1:2500-15000 GCA_015478945.1 Trachelipus rathkii | reverse complement strand
ATGGTTTTAAATGATGAAAATGGGAATGAGTGAGGGTGCCCTACCTATTATATGCGGATGATTTTCGTGTGCGAATCTGAGGAGAGTTGAAGATTGGTAGAGAGATGTTGGCAGTGTATGTAAAAGAGGGTTGAAAGTAAACGAGATAATGAGTAAGGTTTATGGTTTTGAGTGGGACAGTCCTCAGTGTGTTATTATTTAATGGTGATCAGCTGAGCAAGTGTCTGAGTTTAAATATTTAGGTATGTTGTTGATGAGAAGGAACGGATATGCAGTAGTAGAATTGTGAATGCAGAAGGATGGCTGGATAGGTGCATTATAATCGTTGTGAATGTAAAGGACTAAGTCTTGATGCGCTAGGTTCTTACGTGAGTATTGTTACTGTGTTATTTGTATGAGTGAACTATGGTCTGCGAATAAAAGTATAGATCTAAAGTTCAATGTGTTCAGATGGACAATCTTAGGACCATGCTAGGTGTGAAATAGGAATAATAATAATAGGAATTAACGTTATTAGAGATTTGTGTGGTGTGAAGAAAAGGGGAAATGAGAGAATAAATAAATATTTGAAGTTTGGTCATGTGAAAGGATGATTGATAGTCGTTTTTTAAGCGGATGTATAGTGGTGAGTCGTGGGAACCGACCGCTGGAGACCAAAAAGAAAGTGGATCATACGGTGAACGAATTTGAAGGAGAAAATGAGTTTGTCAGAGCAAATAAAAGTGATGATAGGAAGAATTGGCGGTTTGTATGGGCATGCGTTTGGCCTCACCTGCCAGGGATGAACCCTTACAGACGTTTAGCCATAGTGAGGCCCGGCCGTCCCATGAACTCTAGGTGGATTTTTCTGACTGTGACGCAGTTCTTCACTAATTAATGTACAGAGGGGGCGGTAAGGCTTTTTTCGACATTTGTAATATTCTCCTACTGCTTTTCTTTCGATGCTGTACACACTTACCCCAATCTTGGGCAAAGAAGGAAGGGAAGAAAGAAGAAAGATAGATATGATTGAATTAGAGAGTGTTGAATCAAACTCCCCCCCCCCCCCCCCTCTTAATGAAGCAAGCTGATCCTGTATAATATTAAGAATAAATTGTATTTAGTTTATGATTTGAAAAAGGCGTATATAGATTAATAAGGAAAGCTCTATAGCAGGTGTTAGTTGATAATATGTGTTCATTGTTAGGGCTTCTGAATGGGAATCAAAAGTACGTAAACATAGTGAAAGTGTAAGAAAAATGAGTTGAAAGTATTGTTTAATATTAATAGCGGAATCAGGCAGGGAGTGTTATGTCTCCTTGGTTATAAAATTGTATATGGATGGGTTGTGAAAGAATTAGAGGTTGGAGGCAGGGGATGGTGTCAGAATATGGAGAAATGGAAAGAGATGGAGGCTCCCTACCTATTATATAGGATGATTTGTTTGTGTGCGAATCTAAGAGATTTGAGAGGATTGGTAGTAAGAAATGTGTAGCGTGTGTAAAAGAGGGTTTGATGAAGTAAACATAGATAGAAATAAGGTTATGGTTTGACTTAGATACAGTTCTCGTGTTAAGTATATGTTAGGTGGTGAGCAACTGGAACAAGTGTCAGAAGTTTAAATATTAGGATATATTGAATGAAAAGAACTATATATGCAAGGTAGTAGGAAAGTTTTGAGATAGGGAATGGTTGGCAATAAATCTTTGTGGATGTAAAGGAACTAAGTCTTGAGTAGTGCTAGGGTCCAAGCAGAGAGGTAGGTTTACTGTGTTAATGTAATAGTGAAACTGTTCTGTCTGGAATAGAGTATAATCTAAAAGTAAACATATGTGTTCAGATGTGACAAATCTTATTTAGGTATTGTATTCAAGAAGTTATGAGAAGAATTAAATTAATAAATCACAACTAGATAATTAGAACGGCCATTAGGAGTTGTTGGTGTGAAGAAAGGAGAAATCAGAGATAAATGAAAGTTACACTAATGTTTTTCATGTGAAAGGATGGTAGTATATCGTAGTGTTAAACGATGATCAATAGTGATGAGGTATCTTGGAATCGAACGCTGGGAGCCGAAAAAAACTGGAATGAGTACAGCTACAAAAGTAGATATGCTGGCCAGGAAGGAACATAATGTAGATTTGCTACGAGGCGAAGAAAGAAAGGTAAGCATACATTAATATGACGAATGAGCGGTTTTGTGAGGGTAGCGAGTTAAGTAGCCACACCTAGTCCAAGGATGAATCCGTACATATTGACGAACTTGATGTCATAATCGAGGTCCGTGCGGTCCATGGAAGCATCTAGAGAATGGATTTTCTGATTCTTTCCGCGACAGGTTCTCACTAAAAGTTATAAAGGGGGCGGAAGGTTTATGCTTTCCTTATATTTCGATTGTTCATAATTTTACCATTCTATTACTTTCTGCTTACACAATGCACGCTACACACCTATACCCCTAGCTAGGGAGAGAAGTGGGTGAATATACAGTATATATAATATAATTACTATATATATATATATATAAATATAAATATAAGTAATATATATATAAAATGTAATAAATTATATATATAATCCCAGTATAGCGTCGGGCGAAATTGTATGACAAAACTACTATATTATATAATATATTATAGGATATATTATTCAAAGTATATATATATTAAAGGCTATGTTTATATGTAGCTCAACATTATACAAACTAACGTATATTTTTACTTTAATAATGAATAAGCTGATTTTAGATCATCAACTGAATTCCAGTAAATTCCTTATTAGGTTTTGTATGTTACTTAAATTAATTATGAACTTCATTAGTTAATCATTTATTGTATTCATATTATATATTACTATATTATAATTCTATAATTATTAAAATATGTGATATAATATATAGTATTATATAAGCGAATATATATTAAGTAATATATATATATATAAATATCATGACACTATATATTATATATATATACGATGATATTATAACTAATATATATATACAAAACGGACTCATTAATATCCATATATATTTCTAGAGAATAGCGTATAATAATAATAATAATCAATAATAATAATAATAATAATAATAATAATAATAACAATAATAATAATAAATAATAAATAATTCTTATATTTAACGAAAGAAAACTAATTTGAAAAGATTAGAAGAATCTGATAGGATAGTAAAACGAAAACCCTTTTTTTAGTCTCAAATAAAAGAATCCAATTTTTTTTAAACAGGTTCTTCAATTGGAATTCAAATAATTCTGCACATGGTAAGCTTTCAAATTAATATATCGAGCAGGACTGCAAGCAGAGCCGGAGTCATAACTGAAGTCGGGCGCAGAATTTCGAAGCGTCTAGTGTCGAAGTTGAGCCAGAAAATGAATAATATAAAATAACAAAATAAATGGCTCTTACTGCGTGCGTAGTGACCTCGAATCAAGATATTATAAATTTAAATGATTTAGATGGAGCCCGCGCCAGAAATGTTTAAAATGCGAGCTATAGCCAGATTCTGTTCCTCGTATAAAAAAATGAATTAGACCCCTTCCTTCCACAATAATTTGTACAGTAAATCTCCCTCCAGCATGTTGCGCGAGATTAAGTTTCCACTTCATATATTTCTAATGTATTTTATTGACGTGATAAAGAAATTAAATAACAAGACTTGATTTTCTCTTATTAAAAGTACACTGATAAATACTAACCTAATTCTATTCTGAGAGTAACTCATCGGAATAAATTCAATTGTTTTCATCTTTGGATAAAATAAATAATAATAAAATGTCAATAATCAACCCTTTTGTAATTGCTCTCTCCAACGTTTACCTTCAAAATTTAATCTGTCTATCAAAAAATACGATTTAATCCTTATTCAACATACTTTCAATTTTGAAAACTATATATTCGTTCTCTGGTCTCTATTTATTTATCCAATTTTTAGAATAACCCCTTCTAATGAAAATCTCCTTCTTCGTAAATCTTCCACTATTGGCCTTATGGCACATTTTACCAATTTACCCTCTTCCTACAAGTTTTCCTCAATTTTCTTTCCAAGAAGACCCCAACTCCTCATTTTTCTATTAACATCTTCTTTTACTCTTTCACATTATTAAATTTCCAACCCTCCCCCTCTCCATTTCCCTGGAAGCCTCACTAACTTTTATAATTCAGCATCATATATCACACATATGATAAATTCTGAAACAACTCTTAAAATTAATAAACATTGAAAGTTTAATGTTTAGATCTTTGTATTTGTTTCCCAATCTCCAGATCATTCATAATCAAAACACACAAAAGTTTCTTTTTGATTATGGTTTAAAAAGAAAATGAACTTTAGCAAGGCTTCTTAACTTTACAATTATTGATTCTATATACCATCTAATGATGTACTATAATATAAATGATAATGATAATAATAATGTTAAATAATAAATATTTTTTGTATATATAGCCTATTATCTGTAAAAAATTATGCTCCAAAATTTGTCACCTTTTCATTAAGCTACCTATTCTAAGATGGTTTACTCATGAATCGTATAGTTCTGAACATGTTCGATTTTACGAAACTTGCTGACAAAAAAAAAATTTCACGTTACTCATATCACAAAACACACAATAAAAATTACCTCTTCAACATGTTATTCCAGTGTTGTTATTACATTTTCATCCCGTCCTGTAGATGATTTACATGTTGATAGTCGACTTGTTGGCGAACTGACTAGAGAAACTGGTGACACAAGCTGTTTAGGAAGGCTGTTAGCTTGCTGATGCTCTTCTTCCATCTTTTGATCGAGAAGACCCTCAGAATGTATTCTGTTGCTGTCCGTCCACCCCCACCTCCTTCCAAACACCCCGCCAGACATATCTCCTCAAGATCACTATCATTCACTTTAACCGAGGAGGAGTATATATATATATATAATAATTATATAAGTATATATAATATATACTAATATATATTATAAATATATTTAAATAATATTATATATATAATAGATATATATATATATATATAATATATATATATATATAAAACTTAGGGATTACCCATTATAATTTACAATCACAATTTAAAAAATGTGCCTGAAAACTTTTAATAAGGCAAATTAGCAATTAATGTAAAAAAAAGTTAACAAATTTCTCTTTCAAGATAAATCGCAATTAAATATAATAAATTTTACTTACATTATAGAAGGAGAAACTGCTACTACTACTTACTACTATAGAACAGAAAAAACGTATCTACTACTCAATACAGGTTAAAAAAAATAAAGAAATTCATAAAATTCTTAATTAAAGTACATGATTAAATGACCAAGCTACCAGATTACTTTTAATGACTAATATTAGATCCACCACACTGTCGTTAAGATATCGTATACCTACTCATAGTATATGTTTGGAATTGGTGAGCATCATGCATATCCATTACTACGAAGTATAATATTCTTATATTTACACAAATTATTCATGATTCGATGTAATATAAACAAGTGTATAGAATAATTCAAAACTAAACTTGAATACTATTTAACCGCACTTATCGGAAGCCTATTGAATATTTAATTAAAATATTCTTGAAATTTAAATTAAAAATTATTAAGTTTAATAATACAAATGAGCTTTATTAAAACTTTAGGTAATCTTTTATTTTAAAGTTTTCGGATATTTTTTTAATGAAAAGCTCATTGGTTTTTATATTGATTCTTAATATTAATATAATATAAATTGTTGGTAGTTATTTAATGCAGTAATATAATATAATATATAATATATATATAATTATAAATTATATATATATATATATTATAATTATATATATATATATAATATATATATATAATATATATTATATATAATTATAGATAGATATATTAATATATATATATATATAAATAATATAATTATAATATAATAGTGCTATAGGACCATATATATATATTACATCATCTATACTCTATATATCATCATACCCCGCACCTCATCAGTACTATAATATATATATAATTAATTAAATACTTATATAATATATATAATATATATATAGTATATAATATATATATAATATATATTAAATTCTTCAGGTTTAGAAAAATTGATTCTAACTTTTTCGGCTGAAAAGCTTTAATTATCTTCCCAAATTATCTAATATATCTTCCGATTATCTTCCAACTCTCAAATTGCATACCTTTTCCCCTGAGGAGCTCTTCGACTAGGCAATTTACAGTCTCCTTCATATTGCTTTGCGAAACTCTGCCTCAAAATTAAACATTATTGGCTCATTCTTACAGTTCTTGGTGTAATGAAGACTTAAAATTCCCCTAGATTTAGGGGGTTTATAAATGTTTGGATCTATGATCTCTTAAATAAAAATATTTTTTAATACTTACTTACCTTTTTAAAAATTACAAAAGATTCTAAGTGATTCAGACCCCCATGTATAAAGTAATGATGGACGATTGAATCTGAATCAGAAAGAATTTTGCTTAGAATGCATAAATCGAGTTTATCGTACTATTGAATCGAAGCTTCATCGAAAGTTTTAGTACGAATCGTGTATCATCCATGCCTAAATATTTTAGCCCAGAAAAATCAAATTGGCATGGTGTTCAAGTACAGTGAGAATATTACTTTGAAATGCAACCGCGGCATGGAGACTAAAAAAGGTGCTGCATTTGCACAATCCTTGTATACACACAAATTCATCCTACTTGATATTACTGAATAGATAATATAATAAATAATAATAATAATATATGCAGAATATTATATATATATAACACACACACTAATAATTTTAGTGCGAGAGTGAGCTAATAATCGAACGCGTGAGCGGCTCACAAAATAAATATCAACTCTAACTGTAACACCAGATATCTTTCTATCTTTTACCTAATAATACTAATAATAATAATAATAATAATAATAATTCATGATGGGAAGAATAATAATAATAATAATACCTGAGTAAGCAAACAAACGAAAACTGGCATGCTGCTATCGAAGCCGTGCATAGCAGCGTTCTTGGTGTGGTGCCGGCCAGGCTGACGTCATGACACTAGGGACTTTCTCATCAATCAATCTCCATTCTTGGCGGTGATGTCAAAGAATTCGAACCAGAAATTCCAGCTTCAAACAATACTTGAAAAAGAAAAAAAGAGATTCTGTAGAATACTTAGGATTGCGAGCATCTATAAATCCCTAATGAGCAATTCGGTTCATTTTTTCTTATTAAAATCTTACATTTCAAAATTTATTGCATTTACTATATCAAAGAAAATTATAAACTGAATAAAAATTCAAAAATTAAATATATATATATAATATATATATATAGATAGTTTACTTTTATATATATAATATATATAATATATATATATATATATATATATATATATATATATATATATATATATATTACTATATATATTATTATTATTATATATAATATATATAATCTATCCTATCCCAGATGGGGGAGTGCGTAGCTTTACACCGGGAAACAGAAAAGTAGTAGAAGACCTGACGCAAGTCAAAAAGAAAGCCCCCCCCCCCTTTCACACCCCCCTGAGAAATCGTCGCAAATCAAAAAATCCACCCTGAGGCTTCTCACAGACTGAGACGGACCTCACTGTGGTATCTCGTAATGTGGGTTCATCCCCTGGAACAAAGTCCACAATCATACCCCTCAACAAAACCCCACCATTCACTCCTTGTTATGCACCTTTCTTCCTCGCCTCTGCCAACACTTCACATCTCACCTCGCTCTCAGCATACTTTACGACTCAAATCCACTTTTCCGGTCTCCCCCCCCCCCCCCAGCCCCCCCAAGCCGGATCGATTCCAGCACATTCACCACTAAACATACGCTTAACCAACCGACTATCATCACCTTTCAAACCATGGACCAAACCATCTCAATCACTCTCGTTTATTTTCTCATTTACGTCCCCTCTTCAGCACCACACAACTTCCCTAATGCGTTCATTCCTTCATTTTATCAATTTTCATTCATAACTAAGCAACGCCCCAAAGATAGTCCATCTCAACACTTTGTACCTTAGATCTATACAACCGGCACATGTTACGAACCCCACAACCAATCTGTTAGGAAGATAAAATATAATATAATATAATAAATTATTATATATA
Organism: Trachelipus rathkii; assembly: GCA_015478945.1. NCBI lineage: Eukaryota > Metazoa > Arthropoda > Malacostraca > Isopoda > Trachelipodidae > Trachelipus > Trachelipus rathkii. The sequence goes on along the minus strand of JABUQX010003926.1, from coordinate 6,858 downwards.
TAAATATATATATTAAATAATATATATATTTATATATATATATATATATATATATATATATATATATATATATTATATATATATATAATATATATATATACCTTAAGATTGAGTGGGTAGCCATTATAAAGGACTCTTCCTGTGAGTTTTGAAAGTATTTACACTTAGTTTGAATATGAATAAATCGATCAGATGCAAACTACATAAAAAAAAGGGAGAAAAAATCAATTTAAAACCTTAAGAAAAAAATAGATGAATATAAAATAATAAATACTTAATAATAATAATCCGTTCTTAAAAATATAAAAATAATAATATATAAATATTTTACATTTTGGATTTAAAAATTTAGAAATAAAAACCAATATATAATAATTTACATTTTATATTTTTAGAACAAAAAGTAAAAAGTTTCTTTATAAAAAAAAAAAAAAAAAAAATCTATATTACACTATGAATAAGTTTCAAGGTTAGATAAACAAATATAATAACATTATCAAAGTTAAATTAACAACTTCAGTAAATGTCAATAATTCTGTACTAACCTTCAATCTATACACTTGAGATGGAATGCCCTATATGAGGATTCTATTAAGACAGAGAATTAAACTTTTGAAATCTGCTGGTGACAAATATCACCAAAGTTTTCTAACAGATCCGATAAATTATATATATATCTAATAATAAATATATATATAATAATATATATTATAATATAATATATATATATATATATATATATATATATATATATAATATATATATATATATATATATATATATATATATATATATATATATATATAATATACCATATTTTATATATATATAATATCATATATAGTATATAATATATATATATATATACCCATGTGGGAAGGGGAGAAAATTTCTAAAAGGTACGTTCTGCGTGTCGTAAGAGGCGAGTAAAAAGAAAGTGATAGCCAGTGCCCGCTCTCACTTATTTATACAGTAAGTTAAAAAGTTTGCGCAGACAAGCTCAATGACTGGAATTAACAGTCTCAAAGTATTGTCCTAATTTTACAAGTTGCATATTGATTCATATTGGTTGTGTTGTGACTATCAATTTCATTACTAAATGTAATGAGCCCAAATACGAACAGGAATACGAACAAATACGTAGAACAGGAAATGCCTTAAGGAAAAAATACTTGAAAAGTTGAATCCATTAAACTTTGACTGAGAAAACACGCCAACTTTCCAACAGGAAAAGAGATCTGCGCCAAGTAGATTAGGAATTCATGATAAGTTCGCACATCTCTCATCAACTAGCTATAAATTTGAGTGCAAAAGTTTAATTGTTCTATATGTCACTTTTATACGGGAAATTAATAATTGTTCTCCGTTCAATATAAAATATAATAAATAATAATAATAATAATAATTAATAATAATAATAATAATAATATTTTTGAGTGATTGTTTCTGGTATCGTTACTACACAAGGTAGTGGCGTTATTGGGTTGAAAACAAACTATCTAGGACAACACCTAGTCAAAACGAAAAAAAATAAATTATTACTTATAGTGTGATAAGTGTTAGGATATATGGTGTTGGTAGCTCTGAATGGAGGGTGATTTTCGACTGCGACGAGTTCACTAATAGTATAAAGGGCCGTAAGCTGGGCTTCTTTCGACTTGTATCATATCTTCTACTCTAGCGTTCCCGTCCGGTTCTTCGTACGCTACTTACGACCGAGAAGGTGATAATAATAATAATAAAATAATAATAATAAATAATAATAATAATAATAATAATAATAATAATAATAATAATAATAATAATATAATAATAATAATAATAAGAATAATAATAATAATAATAATATTATTATATTATGATTATTAATTAATATTATTATTTATATTATAATTATTATTATTAGTAACCTCTAAGATACGTGCGATATATAGAAAGAAATACCACAATTCACATATCACTACAATGCTCCTTGCGAATCAATTTTGTAAGTGAACGTGCTCCACAGGGGCTTTGTGGCTATTCGTCGGAATCCGGGAGCAAGCACACAGAATTTTTGGTATCCCTTTCCCACACATGTCTTCTGAGTACTTTTGTCTGCCAAGATAATTAGAAGATAGATACTGCAGATATCTATAAAATAAAAATTACAAAAACAAAATTATTTCAATTTATATTAAAATTTTTGTTATAACTATATATTAAAAAGATGAAATAAAAAAAAAAATAAGAAAATTTCAAGTTGAAAAGAAAAGAAAAATCACTACTAGATTGAAAACCATAAGAATAAAAAAAGTTAATATAGGTATCAGAAAAGGGGGGAGAAAAAGTTAAAGTGTGTGTTGAAACAAAATGAGAAAGGAGGAATTGGGCAACAATACAAAGAAAAGGATTAAAAAACAAGTATAGAACACACCAAATTCACCAAAACTCATACCAATTTATACATCGGCAAATACTTAACCAACATAATAATCACCACACCAGCTCAGAACCCTAATCACCCCCCAAAAAAAAACATTTCAATAATAATAAATTTATCTCAAATTATATTTATATCAAAAAATGTTTCTTGGAGAAATAATTACAGGAAAAGTTTCCTCTTGTTTACAACAGCATAATTTAAAAGAAATAAAAGAAAACCCCTCAATAAAACATTTGTTATTAAAAAAGTCAAATTAATAACCTACCCTGCATAGTTCAATCAACACGTTGTTCCTACAGTCTCTTCTGATCATCAGGGAGTTTCACAAAAACGTCGACAAGTGAAGTCTACACTGCGGGAGCACTCAGAACGATGCTGTTGTCGAACCGTCCCAGAAGCGGTCTTGTTCACTGGCCAACCGAGATTAATAATAATAATAATTAATAGATAGATAATTAATAATAATAATAATAATAATAATAATATAATAATAAAATAATAATAAAAATTAATAATAATAATAATAATAATCAAGCACTTTCAATGTGTAAGTCAATAGACAGTAGTTTAATCAAAATAACCTTATAAAAAAGCTGCACTACTAGTTAAAGATGTATAGAGCTTTTTAAAGAATCATAAATCAGGAAAAATCATTTATTTAATATAATGATTTACTAAGAAATGCATCTGATTCTATGATATGTTCATTGATATTGTCTTGTAAAAATATTGAAAGGTCATTATGTAGTTATGTTGTCAGGATACTTGTGATTTATGTATTAACATGTTTTTAGAATTCTTACATTTCAAACATCATTTATGGCAATATGTACAAATAAAGTCGTTTCTGAACATATTCAGTGTATGATGTATTCTTTTTGGCCTATATTGAGAAAACAATTTATAATAGATAATATAATAATATAATAATAATAAATAATAATAGATAAAATGAATAATAATTAATAATAATAATAATAATAATAATAATTAATAAAATAATAATTAAAATAATAATAATAATAAAAAAATAAATAATAAAATAATAAATAAATAAATAAATAATTAAAAGGGATTTAGTTAATCTAAGAAAATTTATGACAGATACGAGATCTTAGTATCGAAAAAAAAAAGAAAAAAAAAAAAAAGTAAGTTGGTTTACTCAAAATCTAATTCGTATAATTTAGAAATAAAAACAAATTTATAAATGAGACTCTTACCAACTGACATAAAGTAAAGAAAAACTAGTGTGTCGCCTACATGAAATATGTATATATAACCTTCCCAGCTTAAATCTTCAGGAGCGAATTTAATTATGACCGAAGCTTCACAAACTGACCGAAGCTTACCGCGTGCTACTAGGCTACAGGAAGTGACCAAAGCTTGAGAATAATAAGAAATATAATAATAATAATAATAATAATAATAATAATAATAATAATAATAATAATAATAATAATAATAATAAAATAATAAAATAATATTATAATAATATAATAAATAATAAATAAAATAATAATAATAATAATAATAATAATAATAATAATAATAATAATAATAATAATAATAATAATAATAACATGTTGTAGCGATATGACGTTCAGATCACCATCAACTACACGCCCGTAACCAATCTGGTTTTGTTTGACAGTTCAAAAGGTTAAAACAAATTCTATGGTTAACTACTATCACGTGAGAGCAAGAGGTTTATTAGTACATCACATGCTTCCTATATGTCCAATTAGTTCCCCTACATAATCACTTTGATTCTCCATGCTTTCCTCTTCAGAAAACTCATCGTTTGTCGAACATTTAATATAAATTTAGTCAAAGTTAAAAAAAAAAATCAAGGTGGTCATGTGCATGTCAATCAGTATTTCCTATCACTGTTTTACTAGTATTGTAAATGCAAATTCACATCATTGTGTATCGG
>JABUQX010003925.1:0-43213 GCA_015478945.1 Trachelipus rathkii | reverse complement strand
TGCCAATAATAAAGTCTGAAATTAAAATCTAGTAAGTCAAAATTAATTTACGGGACATAAATAAAAATTAAAAGATATAAGTATTTAATTTCTAACAATATTGTTTAATGTGTCAATTTATTAAGCTGAAATGAACAGAAATTATTTCAAAATTTTTAGTTTGTAATATATATATATATATATATATATATATATATATATATATATATATATATATATATATATATATATATATATATATATATATATATATATATATATATATATATATATATAAAGAGTGGACGAATGAAGATGAAAAGGATGGAAGGAATGGAATATAATGGATGGACATGGAAAGGAATAGAAGCTATGGATCTGTGCTTAATTTTGATGAGTGTACATAAAGTTTGTAGAACGCCAGGATAATAATAAATTGATATTTGATATTTTTATATATTTACTTTTATATTATTTTACTTTTTGTTCTTCTATATTATTCCCCCCACGTTCCTGCTAAAGTAGGTATGGCTCATGCTCAAGGGTCCGTAGGTGTATTTTTTTTATATGGGCCAGTCCTACAAATTAAGTAATATCAGAACAAAACAAATAATAAAATATAAAGACAGTTCATAAGTTCAAAATTATAAACAGCCACACACAATAATAACAATAACACACACAATACAATAACACACAATAATAATAATACACAATAATAATAATAAACACAATAATACTACTAATAAAATAATACAATACACAAAATAAAAATAATGATACAATAATAATAATACACAATACAATAATACATACAATAATACAATCACAATAATAACAATAATAATAATAACAATAATAATAACACAATAATAGGCCAACAACAATAACAATAATAAATAACAATAACACAATAACAACAGATAATAATAGTAACAATAACATCAGCAACACATTATAGAAACAATAATAACAATAATAATAACAATAATAATAATAAATAATAACAATAATAATAATGTAACAATAATAATAATACAATTGGCAATAATAGACAATAATAATAATAATACAATAACAATAATAATAAATTATGGAATCAAATCAAATCAAATATATTTTATTCTCTCTAAAATAAGAGATTAAAGTTCATATTTATTAATAAAATAAATGGATAAAGAAAGGAACTGAATGAAGGAATGGACACAATGGACAATGGAATAAATGGAATAAAAAATAATGGAATGAATGGAATGGAATAATGGAATAAATGGAATGGAATGGAATGGAATAGGAATTAATGAAATGGAATGGAATGAAATGGAATGATAAAATAATGGAATAATGGAATAAATGGAATGGAATGGAATGGAATGGATGGAATAATGGAATGGAATCATTAAAAAATAATGGAATAATGGAATAATGGAAAATTAAATTGTTGAATGGAATGGAATGGAATGGAATGGAATAATGGAATGGAATGGAATGGAATGGAATGGAATAATAATGGAATGGAATGGAATGGAATGGAATGGAATAATGGAATGGAATGGAATGGAATGGAATGGAATGGAATGGAATGGAATCACAATGGAATGGAATGGAATGGAATGGAACAAAATAAGATGGAGAATGGAACAATGGAATGGAATGGAATGGAATGGAATGGAATGGAATGGAATGGAATGGAATGGAATGGAATGGAATGGAATGGAATAACTCGAATATGGAATGAATGGAATGAATGGTGGCGGGAATGGAATGGAATGGAATGGAATGGAATGGAATGGAATGGAATAATGGAATGGAATGGAATGGAATGGAATGGATTGAATGGAATGGAATGGAATGGAATGGAATGGAATGGAATGGAATGGAATGGAATGGAATGGAATAGGAAAATGGAAATGGAATGGAATGGAATGGAATGAATGGAATGGAATGGAATGGAATGGAATGGAATGGAATGGAATGGAATGGAATGGAATAATGGAATGGAATGGAATGGAATGGAATAGGCGAATAAAATGGAATGGAATGGAATGGAATGGAATGGAATGGAATAATGGAATGGAATGGAATGGAATGGAATGGAATGGAATGGAATGGAATGGAATGGAATGGTTGAATGGAATGGAATGGAATGGAATGGAATGGAATGGAATGGAATGGAATGGAATGGAATGGAATGGAATGGAATGGAATGGAAGAAGAATGGAATGGAATGGAATGGAATGGAATGGAATGAATGGAATGGAATGGAATGGAATGGAATGGAATGGAATGGAATGGAATGGAATGGAATGGAATGGAATGGAATGGAATGGAATGGAAGGGAATGGAATGGAATGGAATGGAATGGAATGGAATGGAATGGAATGGAATGGAATGGAATGGAATGGAATGGAATGGAATGGAATGGAATGGAATGGAATGGAATGGAATGGAATGGAATGGAATGGAATGGAATGGAATGGAATGGAATGGAATGGAATGGAATGGAATGGAATGGAATGGAATGGAATGGAATGGAATGGAATGGAATGGAATGGAATGGAATGGAATGGAATGGAATGGAATGGAATGGAATGGAATGGAATGGAATGGAATGGAATGGAATGGAATGGAATGGAATGGAATAATGGAATGGAATGGAATGGAATGGAATGGAATGGAATGGAATGGAATGGAATGGAATGGAATGGAATGGAATGGAATGGAATGGAATGGAATGGAATCAACGAACAATAACAATAACAATAACATCAACAATAACAATAACAATAACAATAACAATAATAATCAATAATAATACAATAATAATAATAATAATAACAATAATAATAAATAACAATAATAACAATAATAATAATAATAATAATAATAAATAACACAATGTTACACAAATATAGAATAATAAAATAAATAATAATAATGGAATAATGGACAATAATAAATAATAAATAATAATGGAATAAATAATGGAATAATGGAATAATACACAATAAATAATATAAATAATGGAATTAAAGAATAATGGAATAATAATGGAATAAATAAATTGAATTATAAAATATTGGATGAAGAAGAATGGAATGAAATAAAATGGTGAAAATAATGGAATAACAATGGAATGGAATGAATGAATGAATAATGGAATAATGGAATGAAAAATGGAATGGAATAATAATGGAATAATAATGGAATAAAATAATGGAATAATGGAATAATGGAAAAATTAAAAAATAATGGAATAATGGAATAATGGAATAATGAATGGAATGGAATGGAATGGAATGGAATAATGGAATGGAATGGAATGGAATGGAATGAAATGGAATGATCAAGGAATGGAATGGAATGGAATGGAATGGAATAATGGAATGGAATGGAATGGAATAGGAATGGTACTGAATGGAATGGAATGGAATGGAATGGAATGGAATGGAATGGAATGGAATGGAATGGAATGGAATGGAATGGAATGGAATGGAATGGAATGGAATGGAATGGAATGGAATGGAATGGAATGGAATGGAATGGAATGGAATGGAATGGAATGGAATGGAATGGAATGGAATGGAATGGAATGGAATGGAATGGAATGGAATGGAATGGAATGGAATGGAATGGAATAATGGAATGGAATGGAATGGAATGGAATGGAATGGAATGGAATGGAATGGAATGGAATGGAATGGAATGGAATGGAATGGAATGGAATGGAATGGAATGGAATGGAATGGAATGGAATGGAATGGAATGGAATGGAATGGAATGGAATGGAATGGAATGGAATGGAATGGAATGGAATGGAATGGAATGGAATGGAATGGAATGGAATGGAATGGAATGGAATGGAATGGAATGGAATGGAATGGAATGGAATGGAATGGAATGGAATGGAATGGAATGGAATGGAATGGAATGGAATGGAATGGAATGGAATGGAATGGAATGGAATGGAATGGAATGGAATGGAATGGAATGGAATGGAATGGAATGGAATGGAATGGAAGGAATGGAATGGAATGGAATGGAATGGAATGGAATGGAATGGAATGGAATGGAATGGAATGGAATGGAATGGAATGGAATGGAATGGAATGGAATGGAACAAAATATTTTAAGGAATGGAATAATGGAATGGAATGGAATGGAATGGAATGGAATGGAATGGAATGGAATGGAATGGAATGGAATGGAATGGAATGGAATGGAATGGAATGGAATGGAATGGAATGGAATGGAATGGAATGGAATGGAATGGAATGGAATGGAATGGAATGGAATGGAATGGAATGGAATGGAATGGAATGGAATGGAATGGAATGGAATGGAATGGAATGGAATGGAATGGAATGGAATGGAATGGAATGGAATGGAATGGAATGGAATGGAATGGAATGGAATGGAATGGAATGGAATGGAATGGAATGGAATGGAATGGAATGGAATGGAATGGAATGGAATGGAATGGAATGGAATGGAATGGAATGGAATGGAATGGAATGGAATGGAATGGAATGGAATGGAATGGAATGGAATGGAATGGAATGGAATGGAATGGAATGGAATGGAATGGAATGGAATGGAATGGAATGGAATGGAATGGAATGGAATGGAATGGAATGGAATGGAATGGAATCAAAAGTATACAAATACCAATAATAATAATAATAACAATTATAATAATAATAATAACAATAATAATAACAATAATAATAACAATAATAACACACAACAATAATAATAACAATAATAATAACAATAACAACAATACACAATACACAATAATAATAATAATAATAATAATAATAATAATAATTAATAATAATAATAATAATAATAATAATAATAATAATAATAATAATAATAATAATAATAATAATACACAATAATAACAATAATAATAATAAATAAATAAAAAACAATAATAGTTACATTATATTCAAACCGAGCACATTGACTTTGTAAACTTACTGTAAGCCTACTCACCACTATACATCCGCTTAACCAACCGACTATCATCCATTTTTCAACATAAACAAACGATCTCAACGTACTTTCATTTATTCTTTCATTTACCAATTTTTTCACATCAGGCAACCCTCTAATCAGTTCATTCCTCATTTTATCAATTCTTCTCACACCTAACACTCCCCTGATTGTCCTTCTGAAAACATTGTACTTTAGATCTGTACCTCTTAATCCAGATCATAGTCTCACTACTATACACTAACACAGGCAAAAATAAACCCTCATGTAAGACCCTATGCGCTCCTCAAGACTTAGTCTCTTTTACATCCACCAACGCTATATTTAAAATTCAGCCACCTTCCTGCCATTCACAACTTTCCTATTACACTCTGCATCATTCGTTCCCTTTTCATCCAACATATATCCTAAATATTTAAACTCAAACACTTTTTTCAGCTGCTCACCATCTAATGTAACTTCACACTGAGGACTGTCCTCACTCACAACCATAACCTTAATCTTATCTACGTTTACTTTCAAACCACTCTTTTTACACGCAATATCAAATCTCTCTACCAATTCTCTCAAACTCTCTTCAGATTCGTAACACAAAACCAAATCATCCTCATATAATAGGTAGGGAACCCTCCACTTTTCTCCATTCTCCATCATTCTAACACCATTTTCTGCCACCCCCACCTCTAATTCTTTCATAACCCAATTAATATACAAATTGAATAACCAAGGAGGCATAACACATCCTTGCCTCACTCAGCTATTAATATTAAATTATTCGTTTTCGACTCTATTTATTCTTACACAAATATCATTATCGTCATATATATTTTTGATTCCATTCAGAAGCTTACCACCAACACCATATATCACTAACACCTGCCATAGAGCTTCCCTATTAATCCTGATATACGCCTTTTACAAGTCCATAAAACCTAAATATATTTTATTCTTCTTCTCTCTCATTTTATCAAACACTTGATTCAATGTAAAATTTGATCCACACATCCACTACCATTTCTAAATGAACCTTGTTCTTTATCAATCAGTCCTTCAGTCACTTGACGTAAGCTTTCAACCAAAATACCAGCATATATCTTCCCTACAACACTTCCATACAACCTAATTCCACTATAGTTCCTATAGTTCCCCTTATTCCCCTTACCCTCGGAACTATACATTACGTATACGCTTTGTTAACTATACTCCCTCCATAAACGTATTTTGTTACACAACTTCCTAATCCACAATCAATCACTATTCATATATATATATATATATATATATATATATATATATATATAGTTATATATATATATATATATATATAAATATATATATATATATATATATATATATATATATATATACATAACACATATTATTATATACATATATATATATATATATATATATATATACATATATATATATATATATATATGAGCATATATATATTGTTGTTGAATATATATATAGAGTATATATATAGCATACATATATATATATATATTACATACTAAAAACACAACACATACATATATATATATTATTACATATACATATTATTACATATTACATATATACATACATACATATGTAAGAGCATATTACATATATATATATGAGCATATATATATATATATTTATATATATATATATATATATATATATATATATAGAGAGAGAAAGAGAGAGAGAGAGAGAGAGACAGAAGTAATGGAATAGTTCATTCGACCTATTGGAGAGGAAGTTAGAAATTTGGAAGGTAAGAGATTGATAGATATGTGCATTAGGAATAACCTTAAAATAATGAATGGCTTTCTCAAACAGAGAATCGCAAATATATACAAGATACAGATGTATCGAGAATGTGGATGCTTCGTTTGTACAATACCACAATGCGATTTTAGTTCACCAGAGTGTAAAGAAAAGTTGTCAAATTTAGGAGAAGACAGACTTCCAGTTTACAACAAGCTTTTTGAGTTCGGTGTGCAATCAGTTTTTTTTCCAGCTAAGATATTACTTAAAGTATTTATGAAAAAAACTTGTCTTACCAAAGTAAGTTACAATTGATCCTTGTCTTAACTTTTAGGTAATAGGCACTGTAACTATTTAGAAACGAGGCATGTAAACTTCATTTCAATAACCTTATCTCCCTCCATAGACTTCTTGAAAGGAGGAGGTAATACCAATCGGTAAGGGGGTGTTTGATCCATTTGCCGAAAGAAAGGATATATAAACTAAAGTTTTTAATCTCTTTCAAGTTCTATTTTCTTTTTTCATTTATACCATTCAACTCTTTCTACCCCTGTATTCCTATAATCAAATTCTCATTTCTGCTTCCTGGACAACCTCATCCTATCTTCAGCAAGAAGACTTCAACCTACTAAGAGGAAGCGTTTTTGTAACTACGGTGCTGCTAACTGAGCTCTTTTGCAGTAGTATTATTTTAATTTTCCCTTGGATTTTAAGGAAATGATAACAAATGTGATGTTTTCAGTTATGGAGGAGGACTTTTCATATTTCGTTTAACTAATATTAATAAACATTGGCTTGCCTTCATCTAATATAATAAACAAAGCGGCTTACCTCTCACTCTAATAATAAACACTTCCAGTTCCACTCTTCCCGACATGTGCCATTCGTCCTTGCCAGTTTCGTCTTCTCAACACAATAGAATTCATGCTACTCTAATTTTAAACTCTAAAACGCACTTTTCAAAAAAACTAAGTAAAAATAATAATAATAATAATAATAATAATAATAATCAAAATAATAATAATAATAAAAATAATAATAATAATAATAATAATAATAATAATAATAATAATAATAATAATAATAATAATAATAATAACACAATAAAAATAATAATAATAATACAATACAATACAATAATACACAATATAATAATAATAAAAAATAATAACAATAACAATAACAATAATAACAATAATAATAAATAACAATAATAACAATAATCAAAAACTAGAGTGAAGCGTGAATAAATGGAATGGAATGGAATGGAATAATAACAATAATAATAATAATGAATAAATAATGGAATAATAATGGAATAATAATAATAATGGAATAATAATGGAATAATAATGGAATAACAATAATGAAATAATGAAAACGAAAACAAAAAAATGAAATGAAAATGAAATGAGAATGTACATAATATTGGTATTATAATAATGGGAATATGGAAAATAATAATGTAATAATGGATAATGGATAATAATGTTATAATCGAATAATGGAAAAAGGATTATGTCATGGGTTGGAATGGAATGGAATGGAATGGAATGGAATGGAATGGAATGGAATGGAATGGAATGGAATGGAATGGAATGGAATAACAATAATAATAATAATAAGAAGATGATGTTTCGAATCGCTTGATCCTGACGGATCAAGCCTTTGCATATGCATGTTCATGGGGATTTACATGGGCATGTGTATTGTCTTGGACATAGGCCTGTGCAACATGGGCATGGGCATGGGTTCGAAGGTGGCTTTAAACATTGCACTTTGGCTCACTTCGCTCGCTCCGTTCGCGGTTAACATCATTCTCCAAATGGAAACGAAATCGGCTCGCGAAAATGGCGTGTTTAATATTAATAGTATATAGATAAGAGAGCATGGTCTCGAAGGTGGCTTTAAACATTGGGCTTTGGCTCACTTCGCTCGCTACGCTCGCTCCGTTCGCGGGTAACATCATTCTCCAAATGGTAACGAAATCGGCTCGCGAAAATGGCAAGTTTAAAATTAATAGTATATAGAATAGATAATTAAAGTTTTAGTTTTAGCTTCCAAGTACCTAAATATTTTCTTAATACTACTCTAGAAAATAATTTGCAAAGAAAGTATGAGACTTATTTATATTTAATAATTCCTGACCGGTTTCGTCCGTAAACCTAGGACATCTTCAGAGTTTCGATTCTAACAATTGAATGAATTATTTTAACACAAGATTTAAAATTATAAATTAGATTTTAGCATAGTAAAAATAGTACCGTGATTTTAGGTAGCATTTTATATATTTAATTTATGGGACAATATGTTAAACTTTATGTTAATGTCTGGTTTTAGATGTTTTATGTAATAAGCCTTGGCTATTTTCAGTTTTTGCGCTTCGCATGAGGAGTGTAAAATTTTAAATGACTTTGAAATATCAGGTACAGTTGTCTTGTTATGTTCAGTATATTTTACTGGGTTTAAAGCGGTGTTGGTATGCCCTAACAGTTTTTTTTTTTTTTACATGATACCACCACTCACGGGCAATGCACTTTTCAAAAGGAGAGGAAGAATAACAAACTACATAAAATAAAAAAAAAAAATTTCAAAATAAATGGTAAATCTTCCCTGACCCCTTGCCTAACGCAATTCCCTCAGGTGGCGCAGACGACGCAGGACCTAAATAGAGGAAGATTAACATTGCGAGGAAAAACAAAAGAAGGCAAGGAGTTCCATAAAACAGATGTGGCTGAAAGAAGGAGGTACCACAACGATGATCCTTGAATCTCCAATATTCACACAATTTCATGAGAGAACAAGGGCACCTCTTGTGTCACGAGGGCGACGCAGTGGTGGAGGAAATGCGAGAGGCCGGTTCAACACGCGTGCCAAAGCAAGCCTATAAAAAAGAGATAGGACACCTACATCACGACTCAGAGAAAGAGGGTCAGGAATCAGAGAGTTTGGGACAAGCCAAGCCTCTCATCTTTTAGCTTCAATCCTCTATCCAAAGGAAGGTGGAACTCGGATCCACCCTACAAATGTGGGAACAGTATTCCATACAGGGACGAATAAGACCTTTATATAACTGGAGTATCTAAGCAGAAGAAAAAAATTCACGCAATCTGAACAGAATTCCCAGCTTTTTTGAGGCCATTTTACCAACCGATGTAATGTGAGGTCTCCAAGACAACTCACTATTTATGTTTAGTCATAGAATGTTTATGTTGTTTACGGGTAAGACATTAGAGCCATCAAAGGGGATGGGAAAGTTGGGAGGTATTTTAGAGTGGGAGATATGAAGAAGTTGAGTTTTCAAAGAGTTGAACTTCACAAGATTACGGTTACCCACACTGAGAAATTCCGACCAAATTGGCAAGAATTGAATCTATTAGTCGTCTAACCAATATACGTGAACGTGCAGTCAGACTCGGGACATGAGAATTCTTACACGACATGGTGATTAACTGAAAGGGTATCCTTAGTAGAGAAGCAGGAAGAAAGTTTTCTTGTTTTGTGGTATAGTTTAACTGTGATTTTTGAGTTACTTGTAGATTTAATGTCGGTGTTAATAATGCCGCGTAGGCATTTTTCTTCTTTATCGAAGTATTTTGCATTTGATGTTTTAAAATAAAATTTAATTCTTTCGGAGATATTGCTCATGTTGTCCTTTTTTTATAGAGTTTGTTGATGGTTTTGTTTAGTATTTTTTCTACTGAATTTAAACGGTTGATACAATATTTCTGAAATAATTAAATTTTATTTTAAAACATCAAATGAAAAAGACTTCGATAAAGAGGAAAAATGCCTATGCGGCACTATTAACAGATATAGGAGCTGATATAGAATTTCTAAATAATAAGAATAATCAAAATCAAAATCAAAAAATATTTATTTAGGATAGCAGTTACAATTTTCATCCTTTAATAACAAAGATACACATATAATTTTATATTATTACAATTTCAATAAGCCAATAAATTAGAATGCAATTTCCCTCCTATCTGAAATGGGTCTACTAATGGCAACACAGTGTTGTGTCCTTTGAGACCCGAATATAATACATTGTTTATTACAGCTATATTTTGAGCATCAACATACGCCAAAGCCTCTTCGTTTCAAAAGTAATTTTAATTATATTTAATGTACAATAATAATAATAGTAATTAGCATAATGATATTAATGCCTAGTGATTATCCCGATCAGGGTAGTAGCTATGAAAGTTTTTCCTACAACCTCAACACCATATGAACAACAATGTGTACCAACAACAATTATAATAACAATAATAATAAGAATTCGAGAACAATAACACCAACAATAACAATATTATAATAACAATAACAATAACAATAACAATAATACACAATAACACAACAACAATAAATAACAATAACAACAACAATAACACAAGAACAAAAAATAACAAAAAATAACAAAAAACACCAAATTTAACAACAACACCAACAACAAAAATAACAATAGTAAATAACAATAATAATAACAATAATAATAGAAACAAAGAATATACACACACACACATAATACACACACACTGAAAAAAAATAAACAAAGAAAAGAAGAGGAAATGATAGCGGCGAAAAGAGTTAACACACACACAATAATATAACACACACACACACACACACACACACACACACATATTTCACACACACCACACACACAATATTTTTTATGGTTCCTCTTCCTCCAGCTCTTTTTAGATTTTTGCATCAACTGATAATTCCAAGTATTTTCTTCTTCTTCATCTCTTCTAACATATTCCGAAGGTAAAGCCGCAGTTTAACCATCAGGTAAACCTGAAATCTCAGCTCAAACTTTTAATTCTATTTATGCTCTTAACTATTTTGGTATTCCTTCTTTCTCCACCTTTACATCCAATTATTTGTGCTCTAGCTTTGAGATTTTATCAAAATATGTTATTTCTGCTCTCTCTCTCTCTCTCTCTCTCTCTCTCTCTCTCTCTCTCAGCTTATTATTATTAACAAATCTCACTGTCTTGACAGTATCCGTAGTAAGGGGTGCATGATTGGCAGCCAAAACGGCATCCGGAAGTTGCAACCGGAAGTTGCAAATGTAGCAAATCAACATTTTGCAACATCCGGTATTTGACGTTTGATACGTCAAGGTTATTGTTTTTAAGGTCGGTTAGACCGTTTTTAAGGTCTAGAAGACCGATTTTGGAGGTTTTGAACCTGAACTCAAAGGTTTAGCCACCTAAAAGGGGCTTTTTGGTTCGAGTAGGTTTTAAATGATCCATAGATCATTTTTGATGGCTTCAATCGATTTATCGATGTCTTTTACCCCAAAATCGATGTTTAAATCGTCTTTCTACGTGCTCTGGTTGACTTATTACATTGAAAAATTTATTCGAAAGAAAATCATCACTATTATTTAAAATTCAGTCGATATATCGTTTTAGTGAGAGGTCTAGTTCGGCGGACTCTCCTGTTTAAATATATTCCTTTATTATTATTATTATTATTATTATTATTATTACTATTATTATTATTATTATTATTATTATTATTATTATTATTACATTATTATTACATATATATTATTATTACATTATTATTATTTTTTTATTATTATTATTAATATTATTATTATTATTATTATTATTATTATCATCATTATTATTATTATTATTATTATTATTATTATTATTATTATTATTATTATTATTATTATTATTATTATTATTATTATTATTATTATTATTATTATTATATATTATTATTATTATTATTATTATTATTATTATTATTATTATTATTATTATTATTTTATTATTATTATTATTATTATTATGTAACCCCTTAGTTTCCATTATTCAAAGTTGCGTGAGTGCACCCCTAAAAGAGGGTGCTCTCTCTTAACAATATTGAATGACCTTAGAAGGGTGAAATTTGGAGATTGCATAGAAGAGGAAGGAGTAAATAGGAGTCTGAGTCAGAGGAGTCGGAGTTGGAGCTGGTACTGGTGCTGGAGCCTGTGCGGTGCCGAGTTAATAAATATTCGTTTAGCCCCGTATTGGTATCAAAATATATGTTTATAAAGTCGTAGATCTTGATTATAAGGGTTTCAAGTTTGCTCAGGAATGCATGGAATGCAAAACAGAAGAAGAAATTAAAAAAGAAGAAGGATGAAGGAAGAATGAGGAAGGAGTAAGGAGGAATAGGAGAAGGAGTCAGAGTTGTTACCGGCACCGGTGCTGGGACCGGTGCGGTACCGCGTAAGTAAACATTCGTTTAGCTCCATGTTGGGAGCAATGTATATGTTTATATGATCGTAGAACTTTAATATGAGGGGTTAAAGTTCCTAATAAATGTCTGGGGACCCTCCGGAAAAGGGTCCCAAACTGAAATAAAAGAAGAAATGCACGGAGTGCATAAGCGAAGAATGAGGAAGGAAGTAGGAGGAAGGAAGAAGAAGGGATGAGAAGAAGTCTCATGTGTCGGAGCAAATTAGCCATAGCCTGCACCGGTGCTGGAGCCGTTGCGGTGGCGAATTAGTAAAAATTCGTTTAATAATACAATATCCTTACTGTTCACATGACTAATTCTGTTCTAACATGTACAGGTCTTCATTTGTATTGTATCGCACATAGATAACCCGTTTTCTAAAGGTTGAGGACTGACATTTATATTTTCAAGTCTCGTTTTCTTTTTATAAACGTCAACTAATATATTTTTTCTTGTATATTTTGTTTGTTATTTTTATTTTTTGTTTCATTTTACATTTATACTTTGTGTTTAATATTTTTTTATTTAAATTTTTATTTTCCAAATTTTTATATTTTCTTTAAAATATGTACTTTATTACCCCTAAAGCAGTAAATCAGTAAATCAGTAGCGCTGACGTCATAACCCCTGCTCTTGACCCGTCGCACCATGCCATACTATGCTTTACTGGTTCACCTCATATTTGAGCACGTATTTGTATAACACATCATGAAAAATTAAAATTTTTAGTAAAAACAAGTTTTAAAATAAAATTTTTAAATTTTAAAATAAATACTTAAAAATAAATAAAATAAAACCTTAAATGTATAATAATATTTTAAAATAATAAAAAACATTGAGCAAAATATAAATGACTTTGTTAATGATAACAGTTTATTCGTACGCAATATATGCTAGGTATATTATGTTCTTAGTTTAGGTGACATTATGTTAGCTTTATTGATGTTAAAACTTTGTTATGCTAGCATTAATGCGTTGGTAAGTGTGATAGTTAGGTTAGGTTCTTTGTTTATGTTGATATCTGTTGACAAATTGAAAACTTTTCTGTGTTATCATATATTCGTAGTTCAGTGCTAGTTAGGTTATGGTATGTTAAATTTTTGTTAATTATTAATTATAATGTTAATGCTAAATTAGCATTGATATGATAGAGAAGTAGGGGAGTAGGTTAAGTTTTATGATGCAATCCTTGCTATTTTACCGATATTAATCATTGTACTTTGCTAATATTGACAGTTTATTCGAACGTAAGGTATGTTAGGTTTGTTGTTGTACATTATATTCTTAGTTTAGGTGATATTATGTTAGCTTTACTGATGTTAAAACTTTGTTATGTTAGCAATTATTCGTAGTTCAAAATGTTAGGTAGGTTATAATATGATAAATATTACTATGTTAATATTAAATTAACATTGATATGTCATAGATATGCTTGAAAAAGTGGGGTTAGCTTAAGTTTTATGGCCAATGTTAGTCACTTTAATGTTGATAAGCAAAGAACTTTATTAATGAAAGCAGTTTATTTGTAACTTAGGTATGTTAGTTATGTTATGTTCTTAGTTCAAGTTAGCATTTATTAGTTTGTATTGGGCTAGTTGGGTTAGGTTATGATAAATGTTTGTTGAGTTTTGTTAAATATTACTGCGATAATGTAAAATTAGCATTGTTATGTTGGAAAGTGGGGTTAGATTGAGTTTTGTTTGAAATGTTAACAGATTATTCATACGTAAGGTACGTTAGGTTTGTTGCTTCACATTATGTTCTTAGCTCAGGCTATGCTATGTTAGCTTTATCTATTCAAGTTGTTAACTTTATTAATGATAGCAGTTTATTCGTAGGCTGGGTGTGTTACGTATGTTATGCTCTTTAGTTTACATTGCTGAGGATAAACTTTGTTATGTTTGCAATTAATGACGAAGAATGAAGAGATGAAAGATTTGATGGACATGATCCGATGGAATAAGAGCCGGATAGAGGAGCCGATGGTTTCGAAATGATAAAGAGCGATAAGTTGATCGACTTTATTTAACCCTGATCCTCGAACCAACCTTAACTAATAAGGTTCGGAAACAGCACACATCTTCTATTCTTATCTCATATCATCAGAATGACATTCAAAAAGGTACCTTCAAATGATTTTTTATTATTCTTTTTGATTATTGGTTCACTATTCTTCGGAATTTCGTTAAATAATTTGATATAGCAGCAGACATATTGAGAGTTTTTGTAGGATTCTGGCACATAACATTGATTTCAAAAGTTAGCTCTTGCTGTATTTATCATTCTCTCCATTGCTCTCTCTTTGATTTATTTCCCGTGGTTCAATAACTGTTGATGTAGAAGGACATGGTTTATTCTGTAAATCTTTAAATAGTAGGGTCACTTGGGGTTCTATTTACAGAGATCCTTTACTAGTTTGTAATCAACAACATTCTATGCTTCGCTTCGTCTCCTATCTATTTTTATGCTGATTATTTCACCTTTTATGGCCCTTTTCAGGTGCAAAGACCCAATCAACAGCAACGAGTAGAAACTTCTGTGTGATTTTGGCCATTGAGCAAACAACTTATGATCTTTCTCTTTTCTTTAGCAGGGAAAAAGAGAACATTGGATAATAATTGCAATGTCTCAAAACTCATATTCATTCCTTCCCTTATTTACATTATATAATTTTCCACACAATTACAACTTCTTCAAAGTCAAACAAAGAATAATAATATCTTTCCAGTAATCTTTCTAATAAGAATAATATTTTATCTCGTACTAAAAAAGATTCTAAAATCTGAGATGTTCTGAAGTGCCTTTGAAACTCTTGATCATGGTTGATGGTTATATATATATATATATATATATATATATATATATTAATATATGTGTGGTTTTGTTATATATGGTTCTTATAAATAGATATATAGCTATAGTATAGTTAGTAAATACATCTGTATTCTTATTATTGTACAATACATCTCTACATATTTTATATTATTATATATATTATTTATATATTATATATTATATATAATATAGTAGTAATGGGGTCGTTTGTTCGGTAGCCTGTATGACTAATACTACTACAGTTTAGGCTTATCATATCCGGCTAAATTTTGGAGGCGCGCTAGGTGGTGACGTAACCTCGTCGGAAACGAGGTTACGTGTCCGTGCGCCCCCCCAAAAATTGAAATGATCGTAGAATGATGAAATTTGGAGAAAGGATTCGGCACCGGAGCCGGAGTCGGAGTCGGACCCGGATTCGGAATCAGAGCCAGCACCGGAACTGGCTCCGGTGGGGTGCCGAGTTATTAAATATTTGTATAATAATACAATATTGGTGTCTTTATATATGTTGTCGAACCCATAGATCTCAAATATGAGAGTTAGAAGTTCGTAAAGGGTGTCAGGGACCCACAGAGGGGGCTCCCCAGAAAAAATGGACGAAATGCATTAGAGAAGTGGAGAAAGGAGTCGGAGTCGGAGTCAGAGAAGGAAAGAGTCGGAGAAGGAGTCTGAGTCAGAGGAGTCGGAGTTGACAACGACACCGGTTCTTGAGCCGGCGGTGACGTGTTTGAATAAACATTCGTTTAGTTCTCATGACTGTTTTCAAAGAATTATATGTTTATAAGTCGTAGGAGCTCGAATATGAGGTTGTAAGTTCGCAATGGGTGTCTGGGGACTCCCCGGAGGGGGTATCTTCAGAAGAAATGCACGGTACGCAAAACAGAAGAAGATGGAGGAAGGAAGAAGGAAGAAGGAGGATGAAGGAAAGAGTCTGAGAAGGAGACAGTGTTGGTACCGGCACCGCCGCTAGAGCTTGTACGGTGCTGAGTTTGTAAACATTCAGTTAGCCTCAGACTGACATTTCTATTTTGAAATCTCGTTTTTTTTTTACACAACTTAAAATATATTGTTTGCGTATTTTTAATATTAATAAATTTCCAGTTTATAAAAAGCTCTTGGTTTCAATTTTTGTTTTCAATTTTAATTTTTAATTTATTTTCAAATTTTTATTATTTTTTATTCATTTTTAATTTATTTTTTTTATTTGCTTAAAACATTTTGTTTTTACTAAAAAAATTATGTTTTTCACGTTTACAACGTAAAAAATTTGCGTTTTTACACCATCTAAAGCAGTAAATCAGTAAATCAGTAAATCAAACCACCCGCCATATCCTCTCACCCATCCGTGATCTATTGATCTATTGATTCAAGTCATATTTTATATAACATAACAAAAAAACTTTATTCTTTTTTGGTTATAACTTAAAAAATTTGTGTTTTTACATACCCTAAAGCAGTAAATCATTAAATCAAACCACCCACAATCCGTGATGAATCTATTGATTCAAGTCATATTTTGTATAAAATAACACAAAACCTTTATGCTTTTTATGTTATAAGCTTAAAATATTTTTACGTTTACGATACATACCCAAGAGCAGCTAAAATCAGTAAAGTCAACTGCTCTCCCCACCACAGCCTACTACTCATCCATGATCTATTTATCTATTGATTCATTGATTCAAGTCATATTTTGTATAACATAACATCAAATTTTTAAGCTTTCCCATTTATACTATAATAACTCTGTACTTATCCTAAAGCAGTAGTTCAGTAAATCAGTAAATCAGAAATAAAAACCACCCACCCACAAAAATCTATTATCTATGACTCTATTGATTCAGTCATTATTTGATAACATAACACAAACCTTTTATGGCTTTTCAGTTTATAGAACACTAAGAACAATCAAGTTATACATACCATAAAGCGGTAAATCATAAATCAAACTTCCCTCCCACCACTTCCACCATCCAATGATCTATTGATTCATGCATCTATTGATTCAAGTCATATTTGGATAACATAAAAATACTTTTTTGCTTTTCCATGTTTATAATTAAAAAATTTGTGTTTAAACAATAGACCCTAAAGAATAAATCAGTAAATCAGTACAATCACACCCGCACACCCTCCCCACCCCACCATGATCTACTTGACCTATTGAGTTCTATTGAATACTATTGATCTATAATCTACTGATCATTGACTTCAAGTCATATTTTGTATAAACTTAACAAGTTGAAACGTTTAAATTATTTTTATTATTTCGTCTTTAAACATTGTTTATTCTTTTACCAAAAATTTTTATCTTCATGATCTCATAATTAAGATAGATTAGCTGTTATTTCTACACACTCTTGTCTGACTCTTTCCTGTAGTTCCCGAACGTCCCTACCCTACTCCGTCTCACCGAGCCGTCCTGATAGATCTAGGTTGATCTAGTGATCTATTGATTCAAGAACATTATCGAGTATCATTTTGGATAAACATACATAAAACAAGTTCTTATGTACAAGCTATTATCTAATATTATGCGAGACCGTTAACAAATTCTTCAATAATCAGCTAGCATAGCTCACCTGAAGAACTAAGACATAAAATCGTACACACAACAAACCATGAAACACGTGCAAGCCCGAGATAAACGCCATACAAATTAACAAAGTTCCCACACTTAACACCCAGTAAAGAACTAACATTGCATACAAAACCCCCTATTCACACTTTGTCAAGATATCTCTAACATCTCATCGGTTCAATTTTACCAGTTAACATCGGTAGATATTTAACAAGAATATTGCCGATTAACCTTAACGCTAAACTCACTCGATAATTCTTGAACTGCTAAAATGCAGAACACTAGTAAAGTTTTTTCTGTAAAGCGTAACATTCATGAACATACATACTTATCACACCTGCATACTAAAACAGTATATCATTAACAACTTCAACCAATAAAGCGCCATCAGTGAGTAAGAACAAGTTTGACTTTTCTATACAGTATATTATTATTGAAACAGTGTATATTAAAATACATAAAATCATTAGTTTATTTGTCTAAATTAATATTAATTGTTCAAAAGTGGCACTATAAACCTCACGCAAGGAACACAACGAAACAACTAATAATAAACATGTTTATGAATGGTGATATCGTGCATACAAATGAGACCTATACGAGACAAATTGATGCAAAAACTGTGGCTCATTGAAAATAAATACGATATTAACTTGAATAATAATTAAGAATAAATACATAATAATAATAATAATTAATAATCAATATAATAATAATATAATAATAATAATAATGATAATAATATAATAATAATATAATAATAATAATAAATAATATTATTATTATTATAATAATATAAAGATATATAATAATAATAATAGATGAATTAATAATAATAATAATAATAATAAATAATAATAATAATATATAATAATAATCAATAATAATAATAATAATATAATAATAATTAATAATAAAATGAATCTAATAATAATATAATTAATAATTAATAATAATAATATAATAATAATAAAATAATAATATAAATACATATAATAATAATAACGTAAATATATTATTATTATTAATAATAATATAATAATGGAAAAGAAATATTCTTAACGGTTAATAATAATAATATAATAATAATAATAATGATAATAAAGATAATTACCAATGCTTGTTAATAATAATAAAATATAATAATAATAAAATAATAATAATATCCTTCATTTTAATTTTATTTTTTCCAGTACTGACATAGAGATTGTAGTGAAATAGTATAAACGCGTACGAGGAAAAAGGTAAATATTGTATGATAATTATAATTTATAATTTTCTTACTTTCTTTTCTCTATATCTTTCTTTTTATATATATTAAAAGATATTATTGGTAAATATCAGTTATAATATAATATATATAATATTACTATATAACTATATATTTATAGTATATATATGATATATACTCATATATATATAGTATACTATCATACATACTCCAAGTAATTAAAAATATATAATATATATATTAATTACTATATATATATATTATTATAATATATTATATATACTATATATATATATTAATTATATAAGTATGATAATACTATAATAATATATATAATATGATATATATAAATAAAATATATAATATATCATATATATATCAACTATATTATATATATTAATATATATTATAAATATATACTATATATATATTTATATATATATATAGTCTATATATATATATATATTATATCTACTATATAAAATACATATATAATTATATTATATATAATAATTATATATATATAGTATTATATATATATATAGTATATTTATATATATATAAAAGTATTATATATATATTTAATATTATTGATAATATATATATTAGATATATATAAATATATAATATAATATATATTATATAATTATATATACATATACTATAATATAATATATATATAGTAATATATATATAAATATATATAATATAATTCTTATAGTAATACTTATATATATATATAGCATAATATATATAAACTATATAATAATATACATTATATATATTAATATATAATAATATAATATATAATTAAATAATTATATAGTATAATATATAATATATTATATATATAGTATTATATATATATATAATATAATATATGTATATATTACAAATATATAATAATCAATATATAAATAATATCATATATATATTAGGTATAATATATTATATATATAGAAATAATTTAATATATATTATATATATATATATCTATTAATTATATTATTATATAACTATATATATATAGTATGATTAATTAAAAATTTTGATGCTTGGCACATCCAATCTTAACATGGGTTTGTATCATGCAAATCTTGCTTGTCCTGTCACCAGACCAAACAACTACATGATTTTGACCAACATATGCGAAAAATCGTATACCATCTTAAAGGTATATACTAACGCTACATTGGTAGAAAGCTATGCGAAACCAAGAAATGACGCATCATTTTGTAAATTATACACTATATTAATAAAATAAATAGATAAAGACTAAACCTTCTAATTTAATACACACTGTATTATGCAACACGAAGATCTTCTAAAATATAGCTGTAGTAATTATACCATTGGTCTCTAATACAGATAAAAATTAGTACTTGGCCAACCACAAATTAAACAGATAATTATATCGAGCTACTAATATACCTCACGATTAGTTAAATGCCGAAATGTTCGGGCAGACCCTCCAATTTCAATCTGAATTATAGATTAAATGCATGATAAAGATCAAGATCTTAACAATGCAGAACAACTTGTGTTTTTTTCACTCAGATCTGCTTATATAAATTAAAATCCAAACTTTTTAAGGGGGCTTTGGACTCGCATATAGTATATCTTTTATCTATCAGAACATAGTTTTAACTTTAAGCAAGATGATTCTACTTTAGATTCGCTTTGATATTATTAATTAAGCATCTAATCCACAACTTTAAACAATGAGTGATTTGCCAATAATAACAATTGACTTATTATTGGTAAACAGAACTTTGGACACAATATATAAATATTATAATCCACGCAATTCAAAATTGTGCACATCCATCACTTTTCAAGAATTACGAAAAAGTAAAAACTGACCATCGAAAGTTGGAAACATGCCGGACAGCTAGTTGGTTGTGCGTTTGAAAAATGGAGTAAATATTTGACGGTGCTTGCAACGAATGACTACAAAACATTTTTTAATAGTATGATAATGAGTGAATTTCAGCTTAATTATCTTATGTATTTACATTAAAATGAATGAAGTCGAAAATGAATTTTATTAACGCTGCCCAGCAAGATTGTATTTAGTATAAATACAATCTGACAGATTTACAAAAAAGATATGTTTCACATTCTTACAAACGAAAAAAAAAATTATGCAAATTCCACAGAAAAAGAAAGAAAAAGAAACATTTCATCACAAGCAAAAATACTATATAATATAGAAATAATAATTTGCGAATTAAAATAGTGTAGGCCAGTATTATTTGGATGTAATTATGTCAATGCACGAATCACGAATTGGCCTTGATAAAGCTATCTAATAATTCAATGCGCAGCTCCGCTTAGTCTAAACACTAGGGTAGTTGCAGTTGATTCTGAGATTGAGTTAGAGTCATTCTTCATGTTCATTGTGATGTCGTGAGTTTTGTGTCAAAAGTGGGAGGAGCGTCAGACGGAATCATGCGAGTGAGATGCAAGATTCCAGCGGACAATAGTATTGTAATCAGAGTGGAAGCATACATCCCAACTGTTCTCAATTGCTTTAGTCTCGCTGATCTTATTTTGGTAATGTCATGTCCTCCAATATTATCCAAAACCGGCTACGTAAACCAAAAGGGCCTAGATGCTTGATGGAGATCTATTCAGACACATCACCAACTTTGATTTTGTCCCAAGCAACTTCAGTCATAAATCTCTGCATGCTGCATACCCGCGGCCTAAGAAGGGTATGTGTAATGTACCAAAGTTGCTTATTCGTAAAAATACGCTCTTGAATTCTGCCAATGTGACTTTCCAACTTGTTTTGTTCTTCATGACCCATACATCTGCGTTTATCACTCAATCAAAAATCAAAGATGATTTGTGTGCATCTTTGGGGAAAGAATTTGCAGTGTTACTTTCAGAATATCAAACACGCATGACGGTAAGACAAAGTCTCAACTTGATTTTGGGGGGCCCGTTTTTTTGGGGCGTATTTGAAATGAAAAGGTGTGGTCACAGAATTCAACAGTATGTGTAAAAGCTTCGGAGCAGACAAGTACTTTATAAACATGCAAAGTTTTTAATAGTTTAATCAATCTTTCCATGAGGCTCGCAATCCAAGCTGCAGTACCAAAGGGAACTTTAGAATATGTTTGAAGTACGTTTTGAACATCTATACAGCGAATTCATATGCAATATAAAAAAACTGACCCCGAGTCGTAAACATAAAGGGCCAAAAAACACCAATTATCTGAAAATATAGATATTTCGTCAGAATCTGTTGAACTCTATAATTAATAAACAGTGTTGTTTCATACCCATTTCAAAACCAAAATTACTTTTAAAAATATCAAATTTTTAGATTACGTTAAACTCAACTAATACAACTTTTTTCGTAATCATACATGGGTAGGAAAAATATTTAAATATTATCCGAGAATAAAATCGATTTTTCGTCATACTAAACTTGGCTCCACAGTTAACTAATATTTTAATGTTAAATCGGTTAATATTCTAAAAGTTTGAAGTACCTTCGCGTTCTGACATTCTAGTATTAATCCACTATTAAACTTACATATAAGCAGTCAGGAACCCCATTCGAAGTTTTAAAGTTTATGAAAACCACAATTTGCCAATGAGGGCATAGAGAAAGTTCATTATTAATATTTGGAAGATAAAATCTCTGTATGACAAACAATTAAATAGCACTTAGTTACCTAAACTAGTCTAATTACGCTCCATATATATATATATAATATATATAATTATATATATATAGGTATATTAATAATATATTAATATTATATATATATATATTAATATATAAAATTAATATATAATATAATAATAATTAATTAATATATATATATATATTTAATATATAATAATATATATATATATATTATATATTTATATTAATAATATATATATATTAATATATAGTTAATATTATATATAATTTAACCTTTATTTACTCATTTCATTTCTATTATCTTCACCTTACCTCTTTGGCCCAAGATAATTGGGTGAGGGTAAAGGGTGCTTAGTATACATAAGTCATCGGTAAGAAGGTAAATATGTGTCATATACGCGAGAACATGACAACGTCGAAAAGAAAGCGCCAGCCTACCAAGGGTTGTCCACTCTCTGTAACCAATTACACTATAAGGCTGAGAGCTCGAGTGTCTTTCAGACTAGAAAAAATCTACCAGCGCACATCCACTAACTCTAAAAAAGATAAATCAATTCATAGAGGAACATGGGGATAGCGAGAACACTCAGAACAATAATCGGGTTAACGCTATATATATTTATACGTTCCTCTCAAGGAATAAGATAAAGGTTAAAGTCTACACGCTGGCCAGCGATATGCGGCTCCCATCAAAAGCATTGTCCGCTTACCAATACCCAACCAATCCACGGGACTCTCATTTGTCTTCTCACTTTAATAAAAAAAAACCAACACTTTATTTCTCTTGTCTTCTTGTGCCATTCTCTACATTTTCTCGAATCAAAGTCCACACTATTGACGTGTTACTCTATCACAACGAGACACACACTAAATCTAACATCGCAATTACTCTCTACAGGTGCAACACGCGACACAGCTCGGCTCGCTGCAAAGTTCATCTCACTTATTAGAGAATAACGCATTTACCAGTTATACCAGCACTTTCACTCTGCATTATCCACGATCATGACCTAAAAACCATATTTCTCACACACTAATAGATCTTTCTCTCATTTATTATCTCATATCAATTTAGCTCCGTGTGCTTCCTCTCAACGTGCACATCGCTATCTCTATATTAGGGCAGTGCCATCCCTCCTCTTTATGTTCATTGTTTTTACTTACACGACTAAGCAACAATTTGTTAATTCT
This sequence comes from Trachelipus rathkii, assembly GCA_015478945.1. Classification (NCBI taxonomy): domain Eukaryota; kingdom Metazoa; phylum Arthropoda; class Malacostraca; order Isopoda; family Trachelipodidae; genus Trachelipus; species Trachelipus rathkii. Next base: position 18,718 of record JABUQX010003925.1, on the reverse strand, counting down.
ACATAGAATTTCTCGCCTGATATAGATCTGTCTATAACCACACTTGAACAACAACTTTGGGATACTTTCTAATCTTAATCACCTCTCGATCTTATATCAGCTGCGAGCCTCGATACAGTCCTCAATGAGCCATCCATACAACATACTAGGAGGATTACACGAATCACCATACTATATGTAAAAGGTCCCTTATCGCGGCTACATTGATATATAATAATCCCTTATATTAACATTCACTCTTGAGCAACGCGGATTTAACTGTTATGGGAGCACTTTTCAGACTAACGCTTCATGGCGCCGACTCTCATTCTGTACATACCTTGTCTCTCTATTTCACTCCGCTCTGCATTCGTCGTTTCCACTTCTCATCCCAAACATTATACCCTTAAATATTCTTCACAATCTTACAGTATCAACTTTGTTTCTATGTCTGCTCACTCTTAGAGTACTATAAAACATTAACACGTTCTGAAATATCTGAGTCGAATGAGTCCATCAACATACACACCATTCAGGACCTGTAGCGTCTAAAGACAACCGTCCTTTACTTTGCGAAGAGAGCCCCTACACTCTATTCCATATACATACTAACCCTGATATCACCAAATCTATCTCTACTATAATCTAACTCTCAAACTCTTCACTCACTATTAGCTTCGCGCGCACAGTATATAACCATAAATATCTATACTCAGCATAAAATAGGCTAGGTAATATAGGCTACCCTCTATACACTCACAATAACTCCATTCTTCACTCACAACCATTCTATAACACCATTATTACCTGCCATCTATACCCACTCTAAATTCTTTCTAATAACCCCATCCATATACAATAATTGATAATAATCCAATAGTGAGAAGTATCATAACACTAATAACACTGTGACTTTATACTTCTCACGCTATTATAAATCTCACCTACCAATATCACCATTTGAACTCACCATATATATATATAATATTATTCTTACATATACACTGACTATCCACTATTAGTGTCAATACATAACTTTTGATGCTATATTTCAGAAGTACCTAACCACCTATATAACAACAAAGATTCTTATATAGACAACTGATAATATAATCAACGTACAACGCATGACCCAGTTATTTCAAGCTTTCACTCCTATCTATACTAACACTACTTATCATTAACCGAACTGATTGCAACATGCCACGTGATAATATGTTATACATTCACGTATATGATATATCGGCTCTTCACTGACTTACCCTGTGTAATTCTACACAATGATTTTTGGTATGATACAATAGTATTAGTATTTGAAAGATCACATCTTAAAATCAACCTCATAACAATACACATATACAGCAACAACTTTTGTTCGTTCTAGCCAGAGATCACATAATACAGTATACTTCAGGTATCTATTCATTTCTACGAACTGCAACTCGTATTTGTTCGACTTTATATATTGATATATAGCTTAATATACCTGCACACACTATACTTGACGACTCAACAGACTTAAAACACTATATTTCTCTCTGTCTAAGTGTTTTTTCTTACTATGTTGTCCTTATACTTTTCTCTCGTTAACCTACTTAAAATAATATTTAGTAAACTTATTTACACAGAGGAGATCTGCTAAACTACACAATCCTCTCGTTTGAATACTTGGCTAAAATTTCAAGTAACTTACCTCTAGTGATTCTTAACTCTATTATAATAACTCCATATCTTTCCATAATTCACAAGCAAAATATAGCACCAATATATTCTTTTAATAATTAGGAGCTTACGCTCGTGGTGTCGATATGAGATAGTCATTTTCACTCTCTCACGCTAGTCACAATTTCTATTCCATTATATACCTCTGCAGAATTATTATCACATATTATCACTTTATCAATCACTTTTATTCTCACATCTTAATATATACCTAATATATATATTATAACCTCCTCCTTAACTAATTAACTATAACTCATTACTATACCTATGAAATAAATATCATCTATTCCTTCTTTAGTGAGTCAACTCATAATTATCAACCATAAATATATTATATATATAGTTATAATTACACCATTCATATCAATACTATAATTATAATTATAATCATAGTTATAATTTAGTAGTACAGTATCAATTCCTCAGAAGTGTTTACTTATATCACACTCCTCTCTCACTCAACACCTATTCTATTACATTCAGTTACATGTAAAGCTAACCATCCCTATTCATATATTCTTAAACAGATTCCCCTTATTCTCATTCTTAACTTTCGCGGCTTCCTTCAGAAGGAGCTCCATACTGCCAGTATATTTTAGTAAGTCCCCATTTCATCTACTCCTATTCACAATACTGTTCATTTACCTCTTGTTTTTCCTCTACGTATAATACTATATATAATACTCATTATTTTATAAGTATTTATATCTTATTTCCTCCTTATTAATGTATTCACAATAGCTAATCATTATTTAGCTTTTTAAGTAAACATATTAATATATATATCCTATAATAACGCTTCTTTTTTACGTGTGTAACCGCTTTATCATCACTATCTTATCTCATATATCCACCATTATATACGATACTGTTTAATAACTTACCCCTTAACTTATTCCTATACTTTAGCACATCCAACATAACTTCTACTATTTGCTCAACTATCATAATAAATTTAGCATTATATCCTTCATTTATGCCTATATTGTCATGTCATGCCAGATTTTGTTCAATATATACTCACAGTATAACTTGTTTCATACATTCAAATATTAATATATATATACCGTTTTACACTCACTCATAGACGAGCGTCACTCTTTCACATATTACTTATTTTACCTCACTTATTATTCATATATTGTGACTTATAATATTACTAACTTATACTTATTATTCTTACACTCTAATTAAAAATCACTCACTATATACTTCCTTTCGTTTATACACCTATAATTTCCTCTATCCATTATCCTAAGCCCCGCACTAACTATATAATTATTTATATTACATATAAAAATTATTGCTAGTTCCAAAAATTCTTCATTCCTAAACCCCTCACAGATTAGATTTAACATCCAACACATTAACTTATATCAAATACACATCTATCTCCTTCTTCATACAACTAACTCTATATACTAGTGCAGTTTTGGTCATATTAAGTGATACAACTTTTACAGTCATATCGGATATCGTACTCTTGTTACTCTACTGGACTATATACCAGAATACCTACTTGTTATACTTTTTGAGTAACTGGTTCTTAATTTTTTACTAGTGAATAACTATAGACAGTGTTTTAAAATTATCCACGCACTCAGTTACCTCTCTGAGTGCTATCCTACTTCCTACCATTCTTCTCGTTTTCTCTGCAGCCACTCTCTCTCGTACTGCAGTACTCCTGTGCTTGTAACTTGCAAGTACTTTTGGCATTTTTAACTTGCCAATTACTCATATATATACTTACTCTTTCTTATTTAATCATTTTCCTACGTCATTTCGCACTCTATTATTACTCTCTTTCTTTTTATTGTATGGATTATATTCAACCTAAAATAAATTTTATCATTAAGAATATAAAGTGGTGGTCAAATTACCATTATCAGATCCCTCTACTATATAAACTAATTGCAAATTTTACTGAAATGCACTCTACTACTCAACTCACCAGTATTTTACTCAAGTAACTGTCATATTCAGGTATTTATATCATATATATATACGGAAAAAATCGTACTCTCATTATCAAATACCGGGTTCCCTATATACTTACGGGATATGGACATAACGGTCTACAAACCAACTCTAATAATTATCCCTATATTTAGACTACTTTATTCTAACTTAAATATTTTAAAACTAGCATTATAGAAATTCTAAGGACTTACTATATACACACAATCAAAGTCTACCATATGATTTATAATATCCACAGGTCCACATATATCAATAATTTATGTGAAAACTTTCTCCTTCATCTCCACTTCTCAATCAACTCTCTCACCCTTCTATTTTCTCCCCCAAGATCTGGCACGCGCTAGCACGGTGGCGTACTACACACATTATCACGCGTCACACGAAGAAAAAAGTAACATTAGAAGAAAATGACAGCATGTCGAAAAGAAAGCCCGCCTTACTCCTCTTTATACCTATTAGTGAGAACACGCCGGCAGTCAGAAAATCCCACCCCTAACTCTCTAACTACTTTGGACGCACTTTCTCCTTTTCATCTTTGGCTTGAACGGGTCAGAGCGACGCTAAACATATATGTGCACTAAAATTTTCGTCTCGACACCTGTTGTGGGTTTTCATATAAATCCCATCATAGGCCCATGTGCTGATGTCAAAACCATAACCCCCTCAAAACCCTGCTATTTTCGTCTTATCCCTCTTTCCTCTACACACTCTAATTATTATGCCTACCTCTTGTGACTTGTCCCTCCATGGCACAAAACTCCACAAATTTCAACTCCTCCAGTAAATTCACTTTATTGAGTCTCATGACTCAATCCAATTTTTTACATGCGGTGTCGCTCTCGGAAGGATACGCACACAGCCCAGTTTACACGAGTGCCGCATATACCACAACCGTCACACCCACTCTTTATTCATCCGAGATCGGCCTTGCACATCTTTAACAAGACAACTCTCGCTACTAGGCATAACGCATAACATACTTTTGCGCACTATGAAGTTCAAAAACCAATCCTACAGACGCTCACTATCCACTCCACATCTATCATATATACACGTTCCCATTTTATACCTCCGGCTCTTCCTTTACTTACACACCGAGCGCAGCACGAAAGATATACACTTCCTAACGTAACGTGTTGCGATGGAATTCTTTCTCCCTCCCTCATTTTTACAATCAATTCCCTTAAGTTGTCCATCTGCAACAAAACGTTGTACTTTACGAATCTATACCTCTTATTCCAAGGAGGCCCGAATAATAGTCTACACTACTTAATAAGCATGTTAGATATCCAATCAGGGTATGACATACTAGTTAGCATAGAAACAGATGTGAAGAGTTCGCGCAGTTTGCACACAAAGAGACATGGTAAGATTTCTTCACTGTAATAAAATTGAGGGGAAAAAAGCAAAAGTATGTTTAAGTTGTGTCGCAACTCATAGCACATCACTCGCATGTTGGCTCATAGACAATTCACATGCTAAACTTTTCCGCTAACGATAATGCATAAGCCAAACTCTGGCACATCCATCCAGGCTATCCGTTCCGCCTTGGGGTGGGATCGTGCAGGACGATATATTATTCACTAACACAAAATAATTGGATACCAACTCCAGATTCACCTTGTGTGCCAATGCTTGCGTGCATCCCTAATCTAAGCTAACTTTCCAACCCAGAGGACTGTCCCACTCATATTAGCTCACATGACCAACTCGGCTCCAACATTAGTTAACATAGTAAACAGTTATACACTCATTCCAATGAACTCCACAAATTAACCACCTCCTTTTTTTTACAACAACCCCGTGGTCGCTAAATCTACCTCACTCATACCATATAAATTATCTCTCCAAACTCCTTCAGATTCACCTCACAAAACCATATTATATATAATATAATATATATTATATATATATATTATATAATAATATATAATATAATTATATTATAATTATATTATATATATATATATTATTTAGTATTATTAATATATATATATATATTATAATTATTATATATATATATATATTAATTAATATAATATATTAATTAATATATATATACATATATATATATATTATATATTATAATATATATATTATATAATTCTCTTTATCTCTTATTATCTTTCTTTCTTCACCTTCTACTCTTTATGTGGAGGCTACCTAAGAATTGAGTGGGTAAGTGCTGTGATACAAGCATCACGGAAAAGTAAAATGAAGTAAGGTGATATAGTATATTATGAACTATGTGAACAAACTCAGTACGAAAAGAAGCCCTAGCTACTTACCGTGTGAGCTACTCCCTCTGTAACCACTATTAAATTAGTGTAGAGATGCTCGTGATCATCACAAAGACAGAATAATCCACTATATTAATATATGAGACTAATCATAGGTAACCTCAGTACTATGCGTAAACGGTGACCCTCAACTATGGAAATATCGTTATATATCAATGTATATATGTAGGTTCAAACTCCCTGGCTATACAGGTGGGCCACAACATTAGCTCATCACCATTAACAAAATTTACTCCATAGTACCATTTTATTTATCTACTATACTACTATATAATAGCACCTTTATATTATATATTCTTAGCTATTACTGCCAATAACTCCATTTCTTATATACTCTACTTTTAGAATCATACGTATCACTCATGAGATCACTCAAATCCACTTTCTCTTCGGTCCTCCCGCGGGTCGAGTTTCGGTCAGAATTCGACTTCGCTACTTTCTAGAACAATTTGTGTAGCATCTAACACAGAGCGTATTACCTCTGTGTGTGAAGTGTGCTAATTAGTCTCTTGCAGACGAGTAGATTCCGGAGAGAGAGCCACAATCTCTATAAAATAATATACGCCTCTTATATTATCAATGTGTTTATATACTCGGGGATATTAGCGTAACTTGTAATATGTTATCATACCGGTAATCTCAGTTTTATTTGATGTCAGCATTGTAAGGAAGTAATATATGCTGGTATTTTTGTCGCCAAAAAGCAGTAGCGTCGATGACTGAAGCCCAACTGATTAGAGGGAGAGAACAAGGTGCGTTTCTACGAAAAGATGGCTTACTACTAATGAGCAGTTCTACAATTGTGTCGTACCAAATCCTGTACATTGAACACAACTTATATTTAGATTGTGAGAATATACATGAGGGAGGAGAAGAAATTCATATTTGCTAATTCTAAGCGCATTTATATAGTGGGTTCCTCGTAATCAAACAGTTGAAATTTGTCCATAGGATTAATAGGGAAGCTTTCTGGCAAAGTGTGTTTAGTGACATGGTGTTGTTGTGATAAAGGCTGAGAGAGAGAGTAAAAACATATATATTGAGTGAGAGTGCTGTGTGTTATACATTAGGATATATATAGACCAGTGCGAATAAGGGTGAGATTTGTGCAATATATTATAGCAGGAGTCGCAAGGACGCTAAACGGGATGTGCATACATAATCGCTCTCCTTGGCGATCATTACACTCCTGATTATAGGTAAAGACTCTAGCGCACTCAAAGACTTAGGTCCCTTTACATTCCCAACGATTTAATAATTTGCACCAGCCACCTTCCTCTGGATGAGGCTATGGACCATGTAACTACTAGAGGTAGTGTTAAATGAACTTTGCCGATGAACATTGGAAACGAACGTTGGACGTGCGCTATCCATCCTCACCGATTATTAACCCTGAGTTGCTCTAATCGGCAATCTACATATCCGTTTTTATCGTTGGTAGTAAATTCTGTAAAAGCTTGCAGTTTGACACGGGGGCAGTCGAACGAGGGGTTAGACTCAGACATCTATAAATGAGATTGGTTCCACACTGGAGGGGATTGTTGGGAGGGACCACGTGCAGGGAGATCTCAACGAAAAGATCAAATCGTAAGATAAAGCTATAAGGTTACATTGCGGTATATGTTTGACGCGTACTAGAAACAGATCCCTCGTCTCTGGTATAGTTACCTTACATTTGTTCTAGATGGGGTGCGCAGCCAAAACTGAAACTCTTATACATGCTCGCTCTCGAAACATCTAAATTACTCCTTCTCAGGATATTCACTCGCTTGAAATGACAAGTAGACAGCTCGGTTCACTAGGATCGCCTACGAGTGGTCACAGATACGAAAGTTGCATGACATGACACTAAATGTGAAATCTGGTGCACGAGTCATAAATCAGATATTGCGAGTTAGGAGTAGGTAGGAATGGGATTAAGGTCTTGAGTGCTCTAGGGTCTTTACTTGATGGTATGTTGTTACCCGTGTTAATGCAGCACTACTTCTACGTGCGCAGGACCTCATCCTCCTCGTTGTCTGGCACAATTATGCTACGCCGCTTATAACTATTGCATTCATAACAAGGTAAACACAAAAATTATGTTCAATCCTTGGACCATCTAGACTCTTAGTGGCCCGTATTTTAGATGTGGAAGAAATGATAAAAAATGAACAAAGGGGATATTAAAATTGAGCCCCCATCAATCTTCTGCGTGGCATATTGCGCACGCATATATGCGAGGATATAATGTAGAGAAATATATATTTGAACACAGATGGCGAGATTTGAATATGGAACATCTAGGTCATCAGTGGAAGGATGGATGGATACGTAATGGTAACCCTTGTGTCAGCTTCTGTTTTTCTTTGACACATATTTTCGGGATTATTGTTGCTTTATAATGAATATTCCAGATTCTTTTACGCTCATCATCGTTTCGGGAACACCCGATCGGACTATTCCGCATCGTCTAAGATTTCTCTTTTCCATCAGTGTCTCCAATATTTACTCTCTCATCTCCATTACAGCACTTTGTCTTCATGTCTATTTCTGTCTACTATCTCCAGTCTATATACACGTCTCGGATTATCTCTTCACATTCAGATACAACTTCCTCATCTAGGCCTACCACCATACGTTCAATTGCTCATGGTGTTATTCAATTCTCATCTCTACTACCAACACTCGACTGTAATGATCAGGACTGTTGTTTCTAGGACACGTCTGCCACTAGGATTTGTCCATCTGCCATAGGTGTTACTGAAGCACATAGGTCTTGTTGTCCATAAGTCTTTTAGATAACTATCTATGATCCAATGTCTTATACGGTTCCATTCAGCGCCATTGGATTGTCCCTCTAATTTGTTAATTTCTGTAAACATAGCGTAAGAATGTATCATTGATGTATTTTATATCTATATTGTTTATGATCTTATCTCTGCTTTTTCGCGTTGTGTCTCAGTTATTACATCTCAAAATCCATATCCCTCTAGTATGTATACAATGGGGTACACCACTAGCGCGACTCACATTAGTGACTTATAATCCTCTTCAACCAATCCACACTCCTACACGTATATTAATTGCACCAGTCACCCTAACCTTTCTGGTGCAAACATCTCACTCTCTGACTCAACTTCTTTCCACTTCTCGCTCAATACGTGTGTTGAGAGTGAATAATGAGATTCGTACCCAGTGTGGACCAACGCCAGATCACAGAACACAGTGGAGGGAACATGCCCTGAAGCGTAGTTGTAACGGAGGATGTGAAATTTAGGACACGCAGGCAGACCGATAGAAAAAGGTGACCATAACAGTGTCCGCTTGAACAAACATGGCGGAGTTTTTGTGAGGAGCATCTACAATTGGATTGAAACATTATTCCCTCAACGCTGGGCCAAAGCTAAATGATAACCCATCATCATCTTTTGATCGAACAGGTGATTGCCCTCCATAGTCGTATTTCTCGCTGTGTACCATCCTTAGACGGTCAAAGGGTACTATTTACCGGCTCTCCTCCAATCCTTGGAAACTATACCCTCCATAAACTTTTTACACACAACTTCCAATCCAATCAGTCACCATCTCGGCCTCCCGGGCTTCCATTTTTTTGCATTTCACTAGTAATTTCATCTATATCAGATTTACCATTCTTTCAACTTTCTTCACCCTACCCATTACTCTCTTTACTAATTAACCTCATCCTCCGTCGAAGCTCTAAAAAAAGATAGCCTGATTGCCATTCTCTCTTCGACCACTCCGTCCGAACAGACCAGTATACACTCATGACTAATTCGAGCTCATTTAACACCAAGGTGGGACGGATATATGTACTGCTGGACTTTCCTTTTCTGGCTTTTGACTTACTATATTCTTTTACTATTTTTTGTGTCTTGGTGATTTCTCCTGCGGGGAAAGTGTGCTGTTTCTATCGTCCACACACCTTTATCTCAGTCTTGGGTCGACCAGAGCATATGTGGCATCTAGATGATTTAGCAATAGAAGCACATCACCTTATTCATGATATTAATTTATACTATAGCAGATTCCATCATTATATTTTATCTCATTTTTCTTACTACTTCTGGACGCTTCCTTCTCATAAGAATAGAGCTTTACCTATATTATCCTTGTATTGATATTACTCATTTACAATTATCACTACCTTATCCAACTGTTCATTATATATATATATATTATATATATTTACTACTTACTATATATCTTGTTTTTACTATACCTCTATAAATTATAGCAAGTTGACTCAATTTAGGATATATTTCCTTATTTATTTTTATCCTTCCTTTAATATTATTAATATTGCAAGTTCTATTCATAGAAATACTTTGTACTTGTTACTTTGTACTTTCTTGTGAGTATCACCTTCATCATTTGCTATTGTTTAGTACTAATTCTAATGTACTTGTTACTATGTACTTGAAACACAATTCTAAGAGTACTTTGTACTTGTTCTGGTCTTCTGTATCTTGTTATATTCTAAACCTTTCTAAAGAAGATACTATGTAACTCGGGGCTTTCATTGTACTTGTACACTTATAGCAAAACAATGTACTTGAACCCTAACCCTGATTATCATAATATAGTATAATTAATATCCCAAATACACTATTTACTAGCTATGGTTAAACATTTACTTACTTTCTCTTTACTTTATTCATAGGCAACATATATATATCCTACACATATCACTTAATTAATTTATAATATTATCTTATATATATTTATATACTTATCTTCATTGACAACTACTAACTAAAATATGCTTATTCCTATTCATATAATAATATATATATATATATTATATTATATATATATATATATATTATATATATACACTAGTATATATATAAAATATTGAAATTATAATATTATATATATATACACGAGGTAATTATATTAATATATTAAAATTAATATATAATTATACATACGAGTTATAACTCTAATATAAATATTATATTACTATATAATATATATATATTAATATTAATAATATAATTATAATATATATAATATTATATATTAGAATTCTTTCGACAATTAATATAAAGGCTATATTTGTTGAACATGAATCAAGACATCTTAATATAGAATATATATATAATAAATAATTAATTTAATAATACTTATATTAAGAGCATATAAATTGTTTTTATTTAAAGTATGAACATTTATAAAACTAATAAATAATACGATATAACATAAATAAGTTTTGTACCATTATATTAAGATGCTTAGGTTACATAATATATATATAAACATAATTTATATATATACTATGCCATAATATATTAATAAATAAATATGTAATTATTTTAATATATATAAATAATTAATTAAATTAGGTTTATATAATAATGATCTTAGTGGGATAATTACCATTGAGATACTTGGGTGTGTTCGGGTGATACTATATTACCTGAGTAAAAAATGTACTTGGTTGAGTATACTTTACTTTGTCTAACTCCGCGCATATAAATTAGTGAATAGTATAGTATATTATAGGATATATATACTGTTCCTGTCCCTAATAGCTATTAGAGTAATCTTACTATAATCGTTCAATACTCACTATATTTAGGTACAATATATATTATTATTCCTTTTCAGCTACTCCGTAACACTAAGGTCCTACAATATTTTATCTTATTATCACTCACTCAATATCTTATATATATACCTACTTATTTTAAATATTATATAACATTTTATATATTATATTTTCGATTGATTCATATATTTTTATATTTATATAGTATATATTATATATAAAAATTTTATTGTAAATTATCCATAATATTCTAATTATTATATTCATCAGCTGTTTAAACATAAAGGTATAGTCTTACAGCTCTTCCAGATATAACGAGTAATAGATGGCGCATGAGAGAGAGCCGGAGAAGAATAAGAAAGATGCAGAGAGAGAGAAGGGAAGAGAGAGAAGAGAGAGAGGTATGGTATCGAGGAAGAAAGAAGAATAAGATGCAGGAGAGAGATTAATATAAATGCAAATCCCCTGGTTTACCTTACACCCTGGGGTGTTGGCAAAAGGATTGACTGGGTAATTTATCTCAGCTGATGCAGCTCAGGGAAAATGTGTGTTGCAACCGGCTGAGCCAGTTTGCAGAAAAAAATCAATATATCTCTGTTATTGTGGAGATAATCTATATAGCTGTGTGATATTGGAGGGAGGTTGAGATATCAGTGGAAAAATTAGTACAGTATTATATAATACTAATTATATATACATGAACTTATAAGTGAATTTGATCTCTACAATAAATGGTAATAAACTATAAGCAATATAATCTCTTATGTCTTATTTTTCTCTATTCACATTTAGGTATATATTATATATATATTATATATATATATATATATTTATATATATAATATATATATATATATATATATTATATATATATATATATTATATATATTAATATAATATATTAATATTATATATATATATTATATTTAATTAATAATATATATATATTAATGATATATATTATATATTATATTTTAATAAAATTAATATTAATAATATTATTATTTAATTTTTATTAAATATAAATATATATATAATATAATTATTATTATAATTTATAAAATAATATTAATATAATATATAATAATTAATATATATAAATTATATATTATATAATAATATTTAAATATAATATATTATATATAATATATCTATATATAATATATATATATAATTCCTTGTTGACCAATCCGAGTTGTAAAAGCCGGAGATAAATATGCCTAAGAGAGCTCAGCTCTTTAGAGTCCGAGAAATTGATAAATAAAACACATCACGGGTGGTAGGTAAATTTTGCCTAATTACTCTGCCCACAGCCAAACCAGCGCTATCAGCTCAGCCGAAAAAAACAGACGTATATAGGTTGGAAGGGTGTGGGAAATGGCTAAATCAGGGAAGACAGCCGACGTCCCCACTCCGCCTACCGTTTTGGAGGAACCATCAGTGTAGACAGGTTTGCATATAGTGAATACTATTTTACTAACTCTAAATATTAATCTAACCATAATATCTTTTTTTCTAAAAGGAGGAATGCAAGTTATACAAATCGCTTCACAAGTAGTCGGATCAAAAAACAGTTTGCATATACTCTATAATAAAAGGCAGAAATCATATTTAGTGAGAGGGTTAATTATGATGAATAATGTGGATTTTCTTACAAATATAATGTAGTAATTGTATATTGATTGGTTGTGTAATAGTAAATTGAATTGTACTATGAGTTAAGTTGTGGTCTAAAGAAATATTGGGAATAGATCTCTGATGAGTAAAAGTAAAAAAAGCTGGTGACTCAATCCAAACTTAATTTTGTACGAGTGAGGCACGCCTTCTTGTGTGAGAACTTTCTATAGATTCCTCGACAAAATAAATTGGCGCAAAAGTGCATATGACCAATATAACAAAATAAACAAGACATCAGCAGCTGTCACATGAAATTTATTAAATGATAAGAGGACGGAAGAGATATAACAAAAGGATTGTTGGTCTTTAATATGGTAAAATAAAAAATAATGAAAAAGGAGAGATTTTTTCATGTAGCCAGTGAAAATACCAAGATTAAATAACCTCAATATGGAGGAATAAAAACAGTCCAAAAAGTGAGAACTTAACGTCTTTATCGATTTCTTATAATAATAAAAAAAAATGTTAGAAAAAACGTTAACTTATAACGAATCCAAATTGCATTAAGGTACTGTATAAGTCGGAGAAAGTGTTTTATAACTTTCATAAAAAGAAATCAGATAAATTTATTAGAGTGTTAAAAAAGATGTGAAAAATTTAACGAAGTAAGAATAGTAAATTATTTTTAAAAATCTAAGAGAAAATTGAACTCATTATGCATAAGATCAAAGGTGGAAATATACCCATTTATATGTATTCTTAGATTTTATTTAAAGTTTTTAATAATCTATAACTATTGCAATTTATAAAGAATAATAATTATGGCTGAAGAAATTTAGTCCCAGACCTGAAAAAGTTTTCTTTCTAATTGGATAAATAACGCTTATTTACGGTTATAAAAAAATAACTTTAAATTCTGTACATTTTTTTCCTACATGGTGTTAAAAAATGACAAAGTGTAAACTCATCATCGACCATCCTCCTCTATATTTGAGTAAATTAATATTATTTATATAACATCCATGATATAGTGTAAATTAACAAAATAAAAATAATAAAATTCTTATTATAATAACGGGTTTTATTTAAAAATAAAAAAAGATAGAAAACAGTACCATTTAGAACTCTTATAGTTGAATTTGGTTTAAATAAGATGGACAATTTGTAAACTCTAAATCTTTTCCAAAGAGATTGACTCAAGTTATGAGATTTGCCAGTGTAGCACTAAAGGAGGGAAACCCATGAGTCAGAAAGAATCTATCTGCTTAGATTATATGAAGTATCAATAAAAAAGAAGCACCGAGTGATCGGTTGTAAAACATTAAAGTTAAAAATATGATTTAATTTATAACAATAAGCTTCAGCATATATTCTTTAGAGGGAAACGAAAATTCAATTGTATATTATAAGAGAACTCTATGCTGTATAATAAAAATGATTGATGAGAAACTTCATTTCATAAAATTATTTTTAATGAAAACGATCAAAAATGTTCAGCTTGAGTCGACCATTGTCACTATTGAGTGTTTTTTTTAAGATTTGAAATGTAGATTGATTCCAGAATTTTCAGATCCGGTTATTGATTGGTTTGTTTTATGAGAACGAGTTAAAAGTTATTGGGCTGTCTTTATTGTAAACTTGATTCTAATACTGGATAAGTTGGGAGAAAGGTTATATAGATCTTGTCGAACTCTTCTCTATCTGTCTATGTGTTCATCCATACTATATATATATATATATATATATATATATAATATAACAAGTTCAGTATAATTTGTTACAACCAATAGGTATTAAAAATTCATCAATTCTCAATTTATTATTATTATTATTATTATTATTATTATTATTTATATTATTATTATTATTATTATTATTATTATTATTATTATTATTTTTATTATTATTATTACAAATATGGTTTACTAACTGAATTATTATTATTATTATTATTATTATTATTATTATTATTATTATTATTATACTATTAATATTATTAAAATTATTATTATTAATATTATTAATATTATTATTTATTATTATTATTACACTTCTAATTCGGGATAACTCTGATTACTTTTTCTTATTCTGTTTTATTTCTTTACTTCTAATTTATTATGTATTGATTATTATTATTATTATATTAATTATTATTATTATTATGATTATTAATGATAATAATTATTAAATATATTATTATTAATTAATTATTTTTGTTCATTACAATAATATTTTGAATATGTTTAATACATTTAACGTACGTTCTATATTCAATTTGGTTTAACACTTGAGTATTTATTCTATTATTATTCAGGCATTATAATATTAATCATGGAACTGTTTTAATAGTTAATATCATAATTAATATTTTGTCACTCTTTTTTATTAAGTTATTTAATTTGTTAGATTTAATTTTGTAAAATCTGATTATGTGAGGTGTGAAATTACAACAGGCCTAGCATAAGCCTGGCCCCTAATATTTCCGAATATATATATATTTATTGTTCAAAAATATGAAGGTGACTAAAAACAATAATAATATTTATAGTATGATAATTAATTTAGGTGATAGGTACTTATTTTACACTTTAAGTATTATGTCCAATTGGGGTGGGAGAGAATTGTGCAAATTTAAGGTGATATTGTTGAAATTATTATAAATTATATTTTTTCATTGGTTAAAATTTTCTCACATGCTGGTTAATTTGATCTTATTTGGTTGAATATCTCTTGAGCTTATTATTGTCGTAGTGCTATATAAAAAAAAATATTAGTTTATTTCTATGTGAATATTTCCTAGATTCAATATATAATGGTTATTTGATTATTTAAGAATCAAGTTATTATACTGATGTAATTTAATCAGATTTTATGATAATATAATACGTTGATGAATTATATAATAAAATAGAATTTTTATATTATACTCAAATAAAATTGTGATAGGAATATGGCAGAATCTAGAAGCAGGTGAGTGAGATTTCCCTAGTATGTTAATAGTCAAGACTGTGAGAGTCATAAAGTGTAAGTAATTTATTAAATTATATGATGAATGTGGTTTGATCTTTGATATAATTTGATATATAGGTTTTATTTATCTTGATGTTGACAATATTGAGTGGATATAGTAAATAGGACTTAGTTATCATGTTCACTGTTACGTGCTTATAGTTTCATAATTCTCATGATAGCATTCGTAATTAAGCAGAGACTCTATTTTAAGAAGTGGTAAGTCTCTTGTGCTACAAACTTGGGTATTTTAGTGCTCCTGGTGAGGGTTTTTCAGAATACATTTAGGTTAATAGAGTATTGGGCTTATTTTAAAGTTTATTGGAAGCTTATTTAATTATTCATCATAATTATATAAATTATTGCTCCATTTATTCATTATGATTAGGGTTATTTAATTTTTACTTATTTATTTTATCATGTCATTTATTATATCGCATTATCATTTGCATTTTTTTATACGAAGTAAATCTCGTGAATTTTAAAGAACTATATGCTGAGTTATATCTCCTCTTATGAAATGAAAAAAGTTATAATTGATAGTACTATATATATATAAATACTAGAAAATACGTATATAATAACAAAAATATTGAATCATATAATTATTATATATATATATATTATATATATATAATATATAATATAATATATATCATATTAATATATAATTATAATATTTAATTAATATATAATATAATATTATATATATATATATATATATATATATATATATATATATATTATAATATATATATTATATCTAATATATATATTTTTATAATAAAATATATATATTAATATATTAATTATATATATTATATATATTATATTAATATATATATTAATATATATATAATATATTAATATATATAATATATTATGATATATATATAATAATATATATATATATATATTATATAAAATTATAGCGTATTGCACTACTAACATATATATATATACTTTAGGCCAAGGGATTGATACCTATATATATCCATAACATATATATTGAATTAGAGAATGCATTAATATATATTGATACGTGAGTATTCGTGTACGCATGAGTACCCGTAAAGCATATTCTTTGAAGTGTAGGTATTTTATATCTGTAATATTAGCGAACGTATATATTCTTACTATTAAATATAAGATTATAAAGGGTGGAGTGAGCGGCTATAGCTCAGTTATAGAGCACGTCCAATACTATGTAAGTTATATTTATAATATAAAAATTATATATATATACTTACTATATTATATTTTCTATGTTTTCCTCATTAATTCGGTTTTCTATATTCTTTTAATTTTACCTTACTATACCAGTCTTTGAGGGTAAGAGATGTATAAATATTATTATATAATAATATATATAATATATAATATAATATATATTTATAATATATATGTTATAATTATTAATATATATATCTATATATAAATATTAATATATATAATATTATAATGTAATAATATATTAATAATATATTATATAATATTATAATATAATATAATTAATATATAATATATATTATATTATATATAAATATAATATATATATTATAATATATATAATAATATTATTAATATAAATATATATTAATATATATTTTAATATATATATATAATATATATATAAGATATATTATAATATAATTAATAATTATATATAATTATATATATATATAAATATATTTACATATTAATATATTATATATATATATATTATTATATATATTTTTATCTTTTATACCTTTCCTTATATTTTCTATACTCACTTAATCTATTATCTCATACCTTTATATATAAATTACACCTACTTTGCCCCAAGATTTTTGTAGTAGCGTAGTAAGGTAGTGAGTGAGTGTGTGTGTGTGAGAGTGATAGATACATCGGAAAAGGAATAAAGTGACAGTAGGTAAATGATACTAATTAGCATACATAAAATACGTTGAAATATAAATATAAAGCCTCAAGCTACTATTACCTATATAGTACTACCCTCTGTACCAATTAATTTATATATTTAGTTACTTATTCTCTCCCTTCATATCAATATATATATATATATATATATTATATATAATATATAGAAGAAAATTCCACTAATCACATCCTTAAGATAAGTAATTATACATATATTGGAACTATACGCTAGATACGGTAACTCCTCTAATCTAAATGGTTTATAATTTGGATATTAAATATAGGGTAGTTATTCTATACTACTATAACTACTATTATGAGTCACCCTAGGAGTTGGAGCCATACAAATCACTAAATATAGCCTACTCACATTATAATATACAAAACTTATCTATAAAATTGATGAGTTCAAAATGAAATCATAATTGTTATATATGTGAAGCCGCACTTTAATATATATACCTTTATTATTATTATTATTGAGCAACAAAACTTCAAATCAATTTCTTATTATCTCTATCTCACTCACTCATTCAGTAATTAACATCTACGTTATCACTATATCAGATCATTCATCCTAACCTTTCTCACTACTTTCAGTCTCTTATTTACCAATAGCCCGGTTATCGGT
>JABUQX010003923.1:45000-56664 GCA_015478945.1 Trachelipus rathkii | reverse complement strand
TCCAAATACCCCACCGCCGCAACCGGGCTTGTCCAGAGATCATCCATGGCCGAAATGTTTCAAATTGCTCTGGATAGAGAGTTAGATTGATAGGTGAAGAGAAAGTGTGATATGTTTTCGGGACCTGGTTACAGTTTTGACAAATATTTGTAGTAGTTTGGTTAAGGTTGAATCTGCGTTTGTAATATTGAAAGTTTGGGTGGTAGCCGCATCTTAATTTTGCCAAGGATGACTGACCAGTTCTTGGAAGAGAGTTAAATTCTGATGCTATTTGTTTAATATGTAGTTTGATGGTCTGCGTCTTATTTAGTTTTCTGCTAGTGTTGCGTGGATTTGATTGGGATATGATGTGCTGTTTGGTGGAGATGGGATGTTGTTCAGGATTTGTTTGTAAAGTAGAACTGGTGAAGAAATAGGTCGTTAAAGTCTATAGTGGATGGGATTGGAGAGGGCATTATGGCATGGATGTTGGAATGTTTGAGTTTTGGAAAAGAATTGTGTGCCAATCATATCCAGGTGTATGTCTATGGGTAGTATTTTGGTTTTTCCTTGAAGGTGTTATTGTGATGTTGTTGCTGAACATCCTGTTATGATTCGTATTGCTTTGTTTTATTTTGTTTGGAGTTTATTTATGCCATTTTTAGTCAGTAGTGAGGGCCAAGTTGGAGAGGCGTAGTTTAGAGTGAGACGTATGTTATGTTTGTATATGGTGGTGGATGTCTGTTAGCTGTTTGTGAAGTCATTGCCGGCGATGGTTCTTAATATGTTCAGTTTCCTGTTTGCTGATGGAGTTATGTTGCCTACGTGTTTTGTAAAGGTGAAACAAATGTCAAGAATTACTCCGAGGATTTTGGACGTTTTGTTAAAGGTTTTAGCAAATTATTTAAGTAAATTTGGGGTGTGTGGGGGTGTGGTGCAATGGTGGCTACTGGCTTTGAAGGGTACAGTTTTATATATATAGCAGCAAGGTTGTTATATATGGCATATATATTAATATATATATATATATAATCATATATATATATATATATATATACCGTATTATCTATCTATCTATCTAGGCAAAAGTCCAGTTTCTGTTCAGTAGAAACAGAACAGTAGAAATTCTGCGGGATCGATTTGCACTTTTTCGCGTACCAGTTATGTTTGAATACAGCAGCAGCAGGGCATAGCAGCGGGTTGAAGGTATATGGCATATATATATATATATTAAGTTATATATATATATATATATATATATTAGTTAAGAGTGGATATATATATGTTATATATATGTTATATATATATATATATATATATGTAAAGTCGTTTTGTGATTTAAAATAACTGGAACACCTAGAGTAGACCGTGCACCTATATATCAGTTGGTAGGATAGCTACCAAAACTGAATACATTTTTAAATTCAGCGAACATTTAAATGCAGGAAACAAAAATCCTAATTATTAATAACACCTTAAATATTAAT
Organism: Trachelipus rathkii; assembly: GCA_015478945.1. Lineage (NCBI taxonomy): Eukaryota > Metazoa > Arthropoda > Malacostraca > Isopoda > Trachelipodidae > Trachelipus > Trachelipus rathkii. Next base: position 55,198 of record JABUQX010003923.1, on the reverse strand, counting down.
AAAATCCTTAGTTAAAATAAGCTTTTAACGGGTGGATTAACATCTTACGCCTGGCAGGCTTGAGGCAGCCAGGCAACGAGACGAATTTTTTTTACTTGTGAATGAAAAACATCATTTTTTAAGAATATTTCTTACTTCATTACAGAACGAAACATATTTTTACCATTGCTCGGTAGTTATATATACAGTATATATTATATGGTTATATTTTTAGGCTAAGTTATTATTATTATTATATGAAGAATAGTATATGCTATATATATATATAGCTATATTATTAAAAATATGTATATGTTATTATACATATAGTTAATAGGTTTAATTTTAAGCCATATGTTATAAGATATATATATATATATATTGGTTATTAGTTATTTTATCTTTATAAGAGTGGCAGTTAGATATACATATATATTGGCTGTTAATATATTATTGTTAGCAAAGAAGAGTTATATATTATTATTGGCATGTACATATTATTGGGAGCAAAGCGATATGCATATTATTGCGTTGTTAAGCTGCTGTTGCTGCTGCTGCTAAGGCGATATTACATATTACATACATGCGTGGGCTGGCGCTATGTTGCCATTAAGGCGCGCGGTATATTATTAAGGCTATTACATACAGGTCAATCCCAGGCTCAGGCCAGGTCACACCACCCTGGGCAAGGTTTAGGTTAGGCTTAGGCTAGGCTTAATAGGCCAGCCGTAGGGTTAGGTTAGGTTAGGTTATTTTACGTAAGGTTTCTTTACTTTTGACCACTCTTCTCTCAATTGTATTTGTGTGTGCTCTTGTTTTCGAATCTCTTAATAAAGCTTAAAAAATATTAAAAAAAGAGTAAATAAAATATTTTTTACTATTATTGCTAAAAAAACATTTACCTGATTCTCTTTCTACACCTCCTATGACCCATCGATTTTCACCATTCTCGTCCCCTTTATATTTTCAGCTACAAAAAACTGCATCTCAATATAAACTTATTGTACACTATATCATATTTATTATTAGAGATAATAAGGGGCTGCAGAATCCTTCATAATTCCTCTTCATTTTCCCTGCATTAAAAATGTTCGTTGATTTCAAAATGCATTCAGTTTTTATATAACTACGGTAGTTTTAGATACAGGTTTCAGCTATTTGGAACCTAATTGTTAAGTACAATAAATAGCATATATATTATAGTTATTGCTTGGACGCGAACTTGTATATGTAAAGAGTATACATAGTTATTGGCTGGTTATTATTGTTGGTTATTATTGGTTGTTATTTATATATGTGTTATTATTGCTATTGCTGCTGGCTGGCTATTATTGTTACAGCTAATACAAGCTGGTTACGCAGGCAGCGCGCTATTGTTGCTGGGCATATGGGTTGGCTAGCGCGCTGGCTGGTTGTTATTGTTGTTGCTGGCTATTACATACATACATTAAGTTACTACATACATACTGGGTTGGCTACAATACATAATACTATGCCATTGCGCACAGAAAATTTATGCTACATAATCAATATATGAGAAGTGTCCTTCTGGTGAATGGTTTATCAAGATTGAATTTTTTTCCGTTGGCTGCCAAATCGTAAATATTTGACCTTGGGACTGGGTTCTTTATGCCAAAGAAAGCTATCCTTTTATTTTAAACCTCATTTTCCAAGGCAGTTATAATAAGCATAAGGTTATATGAGCATGGCGTGTGGTGGCAGCAGCAGCGTAGGTATCAGTATGTGGTTCAGATGTTTGACCTTCATGGTAGAGTTAATTTGCTCTACATATTATTATAGTTACATACCTTTTCAAACATTTTGTTTCATTAAAATTTATTCTATATATATTATGGCGCGATATTATTGTATTGGCTGGCTATTATTGGCTGTTGGGCATAGCGGTGCAGCATATTGCGCTGCTGTTGGCAAGCTGGGCTGCCGCTGGCTGCTGTTGCGCGGCTGGGGCAACAGTACATATGCGTTGGTTGCTACAGCGCTACTATTATTATTATATTACAGCTATCACAACTTCTATTAAGCATTTTGCGGCTGATAAAGCTGATGTATATATATATATATATATATATATATAAGTATTCATTTTTAAAGTTTTTATAAAAATAAGCAAAAAGGAAAATGTCAAGAAGAAATTTTAAGCAGATTTTTGCAAGCTGGGAAAAGAGAATGTCTCGCCCATCTTGAATGGATTTATATATTATAGCCACAAATTGCTAGTTCCTTTGCTTTTAACTAAAAAGAATACTCTAGGATAAACCGCAAAGAAATATTCATTCGATCAGGTCTCTCGGCTTCTGGTCAATAACTTGAGAGACTCCCCCTCTGTCCCCCGTTGGGCTCGAGCCCCCTAAAAATATTTGTACATAGCGTGACACATTCAATTTTTTCCGTTGGCTGCCAAATCTTAAAAATTTGACCTTGGATCGTCTCATGCCAAAGGAAAATGTATATTTTATCGTAAACATAAAAATGTTATATATGGCAGCAGCATATACATATGGGTTATAAAGCAGCAGCATTACTGTTGTTATTATTGCTATATAGTAGTGCAGGTTGGTTATATTACTGGTTATTATTATTGCTACTATGGCGTTATTATTGGGTTGCTGCTACATATACTATTATTATTTACATACAGTATATACATATGGCGGGTTATTGCTATTATTGGCTATTATTAAAAGAAGAATATTGAGCATAGCGAGCAGCTGCGTTAGTTATATTATGTATATGCTGGATATTATTACTATTATTATTGTTATATATATATATATATATTATATGGTTGATATATTATACATACATATTTATATATTATATATTATTATTATTGGTTATACAACAGCAGCAGCAGCAGCTAGCTACAATCGCGTATGTTTGCTGGGCAGCTGTTGTTGGTCATTATACATATTATTATTAGCATTACTATTGCGGTTCATATACATATTATTATTAGTTAGTTATATAAAGTATATATATTGTTATATATATATATATATATATTACATTTGATATATATATATAAGTTATTATTATTAAAGAAGAAAGAAGTAAATATATATATATATATATATTATTATTATATATTATTACATATATATTATTTATTATATATATATATATATATATATATATTATTACATATTATTTCTGAACATATAAATATCATATATATATTACATGGTTACTGGATATGCGGTTGCTGATGCGGTTTATAAGCACATATACATTACAGTTGAAAGAGCGAGCTAGCAAGGCACATGTTATTATTGTTATTATTAAGAGACTTATGCGCTATATTATTATTGTTATGGCAAATTATGCGCTGGCTAAGGGTTATGTTGGTTGCTGCTACATAGGCTGGCGCCTTTGCCTGTTTTTCATTGCTACTGCTGGTTGTATTGGTGCTGTTATTAGTTTATATAGCCGTATTAGCGAGCAAAGGCGCGCGGCAGCAGCGAGGCAGCGGCGTGGAGCAGCAAAGGCTGTTGTTGGCGCATATATATATACATATATATATACAAGGTTACAGCGGGAAAGAAGAAGCGCGGCTGGGCGCGAAGGTTATGTTGTTGGTTATTTCATATGCGCGGTACAAGGCTCTTTGCTAGGCTTAATAAATCTTCGTCCGAGCGCAACCAGCGTTTAAACCGATACGCATTATGATCCCCCATAGAGAGACCTATCTCAAATGGTCATTTTACAAACAAAAGAAAGGCAGACATTTTGAATTCTGTGATATCGCTGAATCGCTCTCCAGCCAGTGCAAATTTGGGCACTGATCTTAAGAATTTTCGCAGTATCCTCAATGAAGTGCTCCATAACCAAAATTGGTGAAAATGTAATGTATCAGTACCATTTGAAGTACAACGGGTCTTGAAGCTTTTATTGCAGCGGAGTTAGTTACATAAGTGAGTATTTCGCTTGATTTTCTTGTCATTGGAACTTCAGTTCCTGTGTTATTGATGCAAATTTAAATCCCAGCCACCGATTTACCGCGATTTGCGATTCATTACAGCCCATACCACTTAATTTCACCTCTAATAGTAACATATTTGCCGCTAATCCGCTTGAGTGCTTAAGGTGGCGAGAGAAAGCAACTGATCTTCTTTAAACAGTGAGCGCGGCGCGTTGGTTATATATATACAGGCTGTTAAGGTATGGCTATATACATATTGGCTGTTACAAGATAAGGCTACTACATATTGCTATACATAACATGTTATATATTAAAAGAGAAGAAAAGGTTTGGTTATATATATTATATATATATTAATTTTATAAGCAAATTATCCAGGTTAGGGTTTACGTGTCTGGCAAACACAATTCCAGTTGAGGCTCGTTTGGGCAACTGGGTCTCTACTGCGTTGCTGTCTAGGTGGTTGGGAATAAAGTGCTGTTGTGCAGACACAGATTTGCCATAGCATACAAGGTTGCTAGTTGTTGGTGCTAAAAGGCTATTATATATAAGATATATATAAGAGATAGCAGCAGCAAGGCGAGCATATATATATATAAGGTTAAGCGCATGTAATATATATATATCGAATTATAACGATATATCCAATATCGATATATCGATATATACTCGATATAAAGAATATCAAAAGCCCAGACGAAAGATTCAACTTTATATATATATATATATATATAGCAAAGATAGCAAGCAGCAGTATATTAAAGCATATAGTTAATATATATATATATATTATTATTATTACATATATCAGCAGCAAAGGCAGCAAGGTTGGGAGCAGCAGCAGCAGCATATAAGGTTATGGTTACAAGGTTATACATATATATATATATAAAGTGTGAAATCTGTGTCTACCTAACCAATAATCTTTATCCTAACCTAGACTTAAAAAATCCGTACACAGTAGAAGTGGTAACCTAGATTTACCTGTTGCACCCAAACGGAAACCTAACCTTATATATATACATCGTCAAAGGTTCAAAAACGGAGACCCAACCTAGATTTATTGTGATTGCCAAACACGTAAACCTAACCAAGATAATTTGCTTTTATAAAATTAATAATAGGCTCAAGGTACTAAGCAGAGCAAAGAAAGAGGCATATATATATATATATATATTATTATTGCTATATATATGCGTATATATATATATAAGAAAAGATATATATATATATATAAGGCGTACTCCACACAGGAGCATATACTCACAGTTTAAAGGTAATTAACTCCTCGCAATAGCTTCCAAAAACTTTAAAACGGACTTGTGCTTTAAATATGTTTCTATTAAAGTAGAAATTAAATTTTTAAACCAACTTTAGTTGGAAACACTAATGTGAAATCGAGCATATAAATTCGTGTTAAAATAAGTTTAAATCTTAAATTTAAATTTTGCACATCATTAGCGAACTGGAAGCTACTCCAATGATATAAGAAACCAAATTGGCCAAAATACTCACTGTTTAAAGGGTAACTTCACCTTTGCAGCTTCCAAAAAAAGCTTTAAAACGGTCTTCTACTTCAAATGTGTTACTTTTACAGTAGAAATTAAAATTTTCAATAATTTTATTTATAGAAACACTAATATGGAATAGATCATACTATAAATCTCATATTTAAAATCGGGTAAATAAATCTTTAACATGCAAAATCTCCGTTAGTGCTTATTTTATTATTTCACTCTAAAGCAGAATCTCAAAAATGGCGCCACTCTTTGTTTATAAAAATGTCTATTTGAATAGGTCTCTGCATAGGGATCACCAATTACCTAAATATATTTATCGATATATCGGTTTAAGACTCTAACAATTTTGCGCCTGTGACGAAAGATCTGATCAAGCATATACAGGGCCAGGCATAAGGCGGTGCCAAATTCCTAAAAAACTAGATGTGATTGGTCAAATCTGAGCATATATATACATATATATATACATATACATATATTATGGTGATATATACTGTTACTGGGCTGCTGGCGTTGTTATTGTTGGTGCATTTGCAGCAGCAAGGGCCAGCAAGGATCATCTGCGGCTGGTCTGGCTGGGCAGCAGTGGCTGGCGCTGTTGCTGGCGCTGGCGTTGCATGTCCTCGGCTGGCGGGGGCAAGGGGTATACAAGTTGTTGTTATATATGTATATATATATATATATATATATATATATGGTAAAAGCTACTTAACGCCCAATAATGAAAATACCATATAAATTAAAAATCTCTACTGAATATAAACTAAAGTTTAATAAAATTAAATAAATTTCTAAGGGCGAATGAAAACTATTTTAAACTTCCAAATAAAAAAAATTATTGCTTAAGTTTTTAGTTCTAGTTGCGCTGTGAAAATTAACACGAAATATGTATTGCAATTACTAAGTGCGCTGTGCTATCAAAAGAAGGAAAAGAAAAAAATGAATTTGGAAGGGTATCCAAACTTTTTTTTTTTTTTTTTTGTACGAAATGCAAAAAATTTTTCCTAAGAGTGACCTGCATCAACCTAACCTAACGTAACCCAACTTAACCTAACCTTAACCTAACTCCAACCTCATTTCACCACTAGAACATAGAACAAAAAAAAACATTTCTGCCCCTAGAACATCTATTTACCATAGAGGTTACCTGCAAAAATTTTTTTTTTGATCCGACCTCCCGTTCCGTGTGGCGCGTTAAGTAACCTTGTCCCATATATTACAGCAGGAAGGTAGCATATTATGGTCGCAGTGCAGTATGGCAAGCGGGTTGCTGGGCTAAGATGGGCTGCGTTGTTATATTGTTGGTATATATGCATATATATATATATATATATATATATACATATATATTATAGTTACTGAAATATAATTATTATGGTTATGTTAAGGTTATTATATATATTGTATATTATATTGCTATAGTTCAGTATCCCGGACAATATTTAGTAACTGTAAAAATTATAACAGCTACAATTGAAAATAAATATCATTTTATTAATCAGGAGAGATTTTTACCCGTGAAATTAAAAAAATAAAATAAAAATAGCTTTTAAAAAATTAAAAATTGTTAAAATGTTGAAAAATTACAGTTTTTTGAGAATTGAAGATTTTCCCTTAAGTGAGCAAGTAAAGGTGTCAAATGTTGAATTTAAAAACTAAAGAATACCCACGGGTAAGCAAAACAAGAAGATGGATAGAGTCGGGGTTTCGGCCCCGGGACGACGGGGATTGTCCCCCTCTGCCCCTCCCGTCGGCTCGAACCCCTAAAAAGGATATATAAAGAAACAATAACATTTCTCAATAAAACGTATTTAAGTATCTTGCTCGAGAAGTAATGCAGGTTTCGTCAATCGGTGAGCGTAGACAGTGAGGTGAAAGAATTTACCAATATTTAAGGTGTTGCCACAATAAATACTAGAAATATTTTTTTTAAGTTCCATCGATGAAATTGTTTGCTGAGATCAAAAATGTTATTTATTCTCCTGTAGATGTGTTTTCTAGTCACATGCCTGAACTCTTCGGGATGCTGGCCATATATATACAATATTATATATAGCGTTAGCAGCAGTAAGTATATATTAGTTGTATATATATATATATATATATTATATATATATATTATAATATATATATACATATAGCAGCAGCAGCATATGGCGTGGCGCATACAGCAGCAGCAGTATATATATAGCAGGCGCTTCGACACAATGTAATGACATGCTTATCTATTAACAATTGACCTTTATAATGTTCTGCAAACTGCATAAATGTTGAGAGTAGCTATTTCTTTGAAATATGTCCATCCTGCATAAAGTTTATGTGTAATTTAGTAGAAAAGAAGGAAAATTATCATGAAACATTTTTCCTTACTTGAGCTGGCCAGCTGTATATTATTATTATTATCCTTTGGTTGGGTGATAAGCAGGCAAATTTCAATGTATAGTTTGCTTCAGACAGAAATTCAGAGCATGGTTTCACCCACATCTCTTACACATACTTCTATTTTTGTCGTACGTATATATATATATATATATATATATATATTAAGAGTTAAAGTATTTAGCAAAGGTTGCCATATATATAAATATATATATATATATATATATATATATATATATATATATATATATATATATATATATATGTGTGTGTGTGTGTATGTGTGTGTATAGCAAGTCGCCAAAGAGAAGCTTGGCACTAATAATCTGACTAATTATTACTTGTAAGATACAATATCTCACAAAAGACGAGTCTAGGCTAATCAGAGCCTAAGAATATTTAAAGTTTGGATAAAATCCTGTCACTGGTCCACTGTGGCCCTGGTAATAATCCGTAAGATACGATCGGGCAAACAAGTTCTTTCTGTGAGCGACAAAAGAAGCTAAAATTATTTTGGAGTCATATTTGAAATTATAAATTGATTTTTGCTTTTTTTTTTTAACCATTTTACTGTAATAATATTGCAAATAAATAATTTTGAAATTTGTGAAATTGACGTTAAGACTCATTAAAAAAAAAAAAGAAGAAAAAAACCAATGATTCTGTTTGGCTCCTAAAAATGTCTTTTTAAATCTGTTGCAAGGTGATTCAGTTAATAGAGATAGCAATATTAAAGAGACCAGAGTTTACCTAGATATTTGGTGGCCCCATAGTGACTTCCCCCGTCACAAAACATTCTGATAACGACCAAGTTAAGAGAAGTAACAGTGATTTGGTGTTGATAATTACTATATAAAAAATGAAAGTGTTATTGTAAAACAAATTTCATAACTCTGGTTAGCATGAAAAGAAAATAAGTAGCTACACTCGGATACAAAAGACGCTCTTTCAAAAGTAATATCCACCTGCAAAAAAAAAAGAAGAAAAAAAAGACAACGTATCAATGCTCCAACGAAAGATCTGTAACTTGTTGCCATGAGAGGCCTAAGAGGAATTTCCCTACTTCAGGGTGGGAAGGGGAAAGTTTACATCAGATATTATCCCTAAGCAGCTGCTCCGATCTTCGCCTTCGTCTCAAGAAATACCGTATATCCTCCCTAAGTGGGGTAGAAAGTTCGAACTCAGAGGGAGGAAAAAATATGGTGCTGTGCTCGTAAGATGCCCAACAGTCACCAAGAATTACCATTCTACCTAAATTCTCCCCACACGCTCATGACTACTCCATGAAACAAGATATAATGTATATATATTAAAATTACTGCTTGCTTGAATTTGTAATTATTCTTTTTTAAGAATGATTAGTGATTCGGAACTACGCTACATAATAATATTATAAATATTAATAATTTGGTAGATTTACTCCAACGTGATAGTTTAAGAAAAGCCTGTACAGGAAAATTCTTTTTTCCTAAAAGAATAACATGTCAGAGGGACATATTCATGACGCTGAAAGTCGATGTATCCCATATGATTCTTATTTCCCTTCCCCTAAAGTGAGGTGCAGAATATTTTAAAGTTTCTAATATACGAAACCGAAAATTTTGTGAAACAGCAACCGTAAGGTCGGCTGTATATAATAAAAGTTCATTGGAAGGAAGAAAAGTGTAATTGTAATTAAGTGTAAGTTTTCATACTAAATTATCTATTGATATATAATTTTTATTTTTTAAAGATTCTGTATAAAAATCTATTTTTCTAAATTTTTATAACGTTTTAGCAATGTAGCAAGATGTTCTAAAATGTGTTTCTCGAGTGAAGATAAAAGCACTTTAAAATTATCGAAAAGATTGAAAAGAAAAGAAATCATTTTGTTTGCAATAAATAGTGGGAGGACCTAAAACCCCTTCCTTCAAACAGGCATCTGATGTCATGATAGTCACGGAATAAAAAACAGGGCAACTACACACAAAAAAAAAGATTGAAGGAATTGTGCGTGTAGAGGAATAAACTCTACGGAACAATCTAACTAACTAACTAACTAACTAACCAAAGTTGGTTAGATTGTTCCGTATAGAGGAATAAACTCTACGGAACAATCTAACCAACTTTGTAAATAATATAAAATAAATTTTTGTAAAAAAAGCCTTAATTTTAAGAGAAAATAGGGTAAATATTACTTTCTTCTTCGTATTATGAAAATAGATAATAAATAATTAAAATCAATATATGTAAGTAGGCTGGGTGTTATTCTACTTGTAAGCTCACCAAACCAAGGTCAAGTCTTGACTATCGGTCCTAAGAAAACTCAGTATGTAGAGAAAATAGTTATAATGTGCAACCAACGCACTTTATGTGTGTATTTCTGGTACAAACCCGTTTG
>JABUQX010003923.1:12500-35000 GCA_015478945.1 Trachelipus rathkii | reverse complement strand
ACGCTGCACCCCCTCCAGAAATGTCGGATACATCATTCCCGATGTATTACATACTGCGATCCACTACCCTCCAAAGCTCTTACTGAGCACATAACCATTCTTCTCAGTAGGGCACTTATAAACCCTAGAGAGTTGAAGACCCTCCGTCACTATTAATGAATGGTCCATTTTCTAAAAAGCGGCTCTACTCGAATCAAAGTTCATCTTCATCTAACGTCTCTTCAAATATTCCTCTTATTTCTACTCTGATGAAATAAGAAAACACATCTAAAGCCACCTATTTATTGTTAGTGAACAAGAGATACGAAAGATCACAGCTGTTATTTTGGAAAACGCTACCAGAAATAAGAATTTCCGTTCACAAACATTATAGATTTCCCCTCGCCGTGAAACTTCACTGACAAACCAAATCCCCGTTTACTGTTGACCTTTAATACCCCTCATCTACAAAGGTAAAAATAGGGTTCGAAAATTACAGTGTTCGCACGTTTATCCCTCGACCCAGACGTTGCTTCAAATGTCAATGGTTTGGTCATCCCCGAAAATAGTAGGACAGGAAACATAGGCCGATCTGCGGAGAATTATTTCACACTCCATTTGAAAATACCCCTAATGCAGAAACTGTAAAGGACCCCACAGTGCTTCCTCTTTCAATAATGCCCGTCTTACCTGTTTGAACAGGAGGTTTAGAGCTATGTACCATAACATTAAATTGAGCAGGAGAATGCTATACGAAGCATCATGAAGAAATATCAGACAAATCAAAATCAATCTTACCCCACAATTACAGCTCCCACTCCTCCGCGTGTTAATCCGCCAACACAACCCTATCCCTACTAGAACTCCTCTCGTAATTCGTTGAAACTTAGCAAGTACTGCAACCAGTCTACCTGTACTGCCCACACTACCAATTTCTCAAAGAGTACAAAAAAGCAGCCCTTGATTCAATCTCCCGTCCAAAAAGCCATCAACAAGCCTATCCTGAGTATTAACTCTCAACAAGCTAGCAATGAAACTAATCTAGCTTATCCAATACAAAATTTGGAAAACACTCCCTGCCAAGACAAACTGTCCCATACTCAACCAAATTGGTTCACCAAACTTATGCAAGGGGACGTTTCTTTGTCCTTTAATTCGCCTCCCACTATTACTAAAAAACCCCTGGTAAAGATGTTTCAAAACACACAGAAAAGAGAATAGTCGCCAAGTTAAAGATTATTTGTTAAAATATAGAGCAACCCGAATTTTTAAACAAAAACACAGTAACCCCAGATGTAAAGAATGCAACTCAGAAGACCTCGCCATAAGTCTACTTCTGAGACAAATTACAAAGGATCTTCAAAAGACTGTAACCAACAATCCAGCTAATGAACAACTCCCAACCAACCATCTATATAGTTCTACAAGACAAGTTTTAGTTCTTCTGATTCTTCCTATAACTCTTCTCCCTAGTTCCTTTATCAGCTCTCTCTAAAGGATTCTATACCCTAGAAGATGAATTGGATAAACAGCTCCCAAATAGAGCTTGATGCGATGACCCATCTTTCTAATGTCCTGCACTTCCAAGAAGTAAATGGAAAAACATGCTCAACGTAAACATCCTGCAAAACCGCCTCTAAGCTCTTCTGGTCTGTTGAGGCGATTGAAGATAGACCAGAGTCCCCATCTCCAATCAAACTTGCCCAATTCCTAAATCACCCGCATTGATGAGTACTGAAATTCTCCAGAATCAGACCTTGCCAATTCATTGAATCCCATATTGGAAATCGATATGTCGTAACCCCAATACATTTTCAAAAAGACAATACCCTTCCGATACACCTTCTTTCCCCATTTCCATGGAAACAAACTCTATGCCCTCCCACCATTTCTTGAATCTGCTGCCAAGCGGAATTCTTATATTGCTCTCACTATAAATATGAAATTACGAATGCTCTTTATAACCAACCAAACCCACATAAAAAGTTGGATTCGGTTGAATTCAACTTATCTCGCTTGCATGGTTGAAGCTTTTCACCAATTACATCTGAAAACTCCTCCCTAAAGATGTTCATACACCTAAAAAATCTCTGGTTATGACTTACCCTTTCCCCCAGTTTTTTCCCCTCCTCGCCAGAGACCCACGTCTCAAACCTTCCTCAATCTTGAACCCACCTTTAACTCTTCCCCCCAGTCACATAGAGACAATTGTCTCTAAAGACCACCATCATAATATTCAACTCACCATGACTACTTTCCTTCAATATGTCGTGGCTATTACTCTAATTTCGAAGAGCTTGTTCAACTAATAAACATTTGTACACCAAAGGGTTATTATGTTAGCAGAAAACTTCGACTATCATCGTACTTCTTTCAACCATCTGAATATAAATCGCCATTAACTTCTATAGAAAGAGGAGACAATGATAGGGGAGGTGCAGGAATTCTCATTCAAACTATCCCAATTTCACAGTCCCTCTCCAAAACCAAACCTCATGCAGTAGCGGCAAGAATTCACTTGTTTCCATCGACGATTATATATGTTCAATCTACTTAGCTCCGATTAGTGAATTACTAAGTCGAACTAGCAGACATCTTGTTTAAACAGCTTTCGGCTCTGTGTAGTTTACTAGTGACTTCAACCCCGCCACCCCTTATGGGCTGACTCTGTCACTTCCATCTAAAGTCCAAGATCTTAAGAGCATCTCTAACCCCCTTTTTCCCTGGAATCTTTAACACAGGGATCCCAATCCTATGAACGTTTAGCATACACACACTTTCTTCTGTGTATTGATATTCTTTTTGTCCCATTCCCTTATAGATCGTTTTACCTGTCCCGCTTTGATTATTTATTCAGCAGCGATCATTACCCAATAGCATTAATGAGCTTGTTCCAAGCCCAATGCAAAAACCCAACTCCAGCTGGCGTTATGATCGAGCGAAGGTGGGCTCCATTTTATCAGGCCACAGCTATCCCTTTTTCTCCTTTCAATAAACGATTTCCATTTCGATGATGCCTTTTGCTCTTCCAGAAGTAGTCATCTCGGCAGCGGAAGTTGCATTCCGCAGTCTTTCCTCGGCAGCGTCCGCCAGACCCCTTGGTGTCCCAGAGGCGCACAAGCCAACGTGAGAGAAGAAGAAGAACTCTACAGCAATGAAAAAAGACCTCGGTGACCACCCAAACATGATATTTTAAAGCAGCCGCAGCGAGATCTAGGCGAATTAATCGTCAAACGCTTAAACAATATTTCGAACTTACATATCGACTTAACTCCACAACTCCCCTTTCCTTAGTGTGGAAAGTTACACAGAAAATAATCTCGTCCGCTCCAAATGATCCTCACCCACAGTCCTCCGTTATCCGAATAAAACTGATACGATTCCGCTCCGGCGGTAGGTAGCGAAGCGTAGGTTAAGCTTTGTAGCCATTCGATTCATTTCCGCCTACACTGAAGCCTTTCAAAAACTGAGGAATCTGAGGGTCACAGCACTGACAGACTTTTCAACAGCGAAAGGAAGATCATACCTACAAACGTCTTTTACACTTGCAGAGCATCAAACGCATTGGCAAATAACAAAGACGGTGCCTTTGTCCAGACATGATTTCGTACATCATGCTCCGTGATAATCCAGTCCTTCTCGTTCATTTTTGCTGGATCTATGTAACAGAATCTGGATCGAATCTTCTTTTCATCTATTTGGACTACAGCTTTTGTAAGTCCGATCCCCAACTGAAAGATCCGAAGTTGGCAGACAACCAAAGACCAATTTTGCTGACCTGTCACTCCGGTAAATTAATGCGCAGAAGAGGTTCTGGCATTACTCCCGTTTCGTGAGAGCCGTCAGCTTTCTCAAACTTCCAATTTGATTTCCGCAAAAATCGCTCGACTGCGAACCCTTGGTAAAACTAGACCATGACATCCGGAAGCCTTCTCAACTGATGGTGGTTCTTGGTCTTTTTGACCTTGAAAAGCTTACGACACAACGTGGAAAACTGGGATTCTCCTTAAACTTCATTTGCTTGGTTCCCGGCGGACAAACTCCCTCTCTTTATTCAAATCCTTTTGTCACACAGATCTAATCCAGGTACGTGCTCTCTTATTCTGTAACGCCCTGTTACCTGATTGAAGCGTTCCGCAGGGTCAGTGTTTAAGCTGTACTACTATTTGCTCCCATGATTTTGTGATATTGTTACCTCTATTTCCAGCGACTGTCAACTTTTCTCTCTATGTCGATGACCTAGCATTATACATGGCCGGTGCCAGGCTGCCCTTTCTCGAACGGCAACTTCAACTAACTATTGAAAATATTTCACAATGTGTATCTCCCATCGGCTTCCATTTTTCTCCACCAAACCTCAGCAAGCGCTTTTTAAGAAAGAAAAAAGGGAATCGAAAAACTTGCCACCTTCTTCCAGCGAAACCATACCCTTATATGTTCACCCTATCCGTGTTACTTCGACAGTTCAAATTTAAACTAGGACTCATTCAGATGACCACTTAACAGTATGCCCCACATATCAAAACACCTGAAAACGAACTTGTATCAGCGCGCCTTGACTTATTACTCAGCTCGCCTCCAAAATCTTGGGGCGCTGATCGCAATTCCCTTTACGTCAATATGTCGCCCTAGTTCGATCGAAATTGACTATGGCTGAGTGTAGTATATGCGTCAGGCCTCCCCTACTTACGGCGCGTTGGATCCCATACAAAACGAGGCGATCGTATCTCCAGCTGGAGCCTTCGATCGTCATCCCCGTGTGAAGCCTTTGAATTGAAGCCATATGATGCCACCCTCCTTCGAAGAAATACATCATGTCACAAGTTATCTTCGTTTTGAAACCCCAATACCGTCTGCCTTGACACCGATCAGGTGCCTCAGAATCCTAATTTCTGGCCATTTGCACGGTTCAAAACATCCTTAATTTCCTTAACATCCTTTTACAAAAGGTGCTGCCTTTCTCATACGTTGAAGGATTCACACCTTGGTTATTCCCCGCTCCCACCATTTGCTTGCTCTGACCTCTCTCTCCAAATCAAGCCATTCTGCTGCCTTGTTAAAGGCATCATTCCTGTTTCATTCCACAGTTCATGATGAGTTTACTCCAGTATTTACTGTAGCTCCTATAAAACTGGGAACAGTGTGGGCGCATCTGCTGTCTTTCCTTGATCGCAACCTTTCCCATACTCTCCCCACCATTCCCAATCTTCCTTCTTTCCGTTCTGAGTACAATCGAGATAATATTTGTCCCTTGTAGATCATCTTATGTGCATTTAGCATTTTTCTGGCCGAGATGTCAAGCTGGTTCAGATCTCACTATGAATCTGCTGTGCAGCAAGTTTCTTCATCAGTGGGATTAGCATGCTCCATTCCCGTAAGAAACAAATTATTTTATGTTGGACCCCTTCTCATGTTAGAAGTACTGGCAATGAATCGCTGACAGAGAGTCTAAAAAGGCCACGCTCCTCATCGTAGAGCTGTCCAGGTACCTCCCGGATGCAATTCGACAAGGCTACCTCCCATCAACTGATTACTTTCCTGCTCTCCGACAAGGTTTCCGATCTTATTGGAAAGAGCGCTGGACGAAACGAATGATCAGAGAGGAGCGAAACTTAAAAATATAAAGCTGATCATCGGTGAGTTTCTTCCTCCCACTGACGATAAACGTTTACAGAGGTGATACTTTCACGTCGTCGCCCCCATATTTGGCCACACTAATATCCCACCACAGTCCACTATATGTTACGAACCCCCCTCCCAATTTGCAAAATTTGTTCGAAGTTCACCTCAATCTGTTCGCCATTCTCATTGATTGTTCCCTAGCTGACTCCATTCGCCGCCGTCATTTCCCTACTTTACGATAACACCTTCTAAAAAGTTATCCCATATCTTATCTGATCTTTCCACTTTAGTAGTAACTCTATTTTCTTGTTTCTACAAAAAGTGAATGTTCTTCATAATATTTGTTATACTAGGACTTTATAATGCAAGGATGTACATTTGTTTAGTTTTGTTTATTTTATTGAATCTGAATATTCCATTCATTTTATTCAAATCTCTTTACGTTTGAAATATTATGTTCCAGACCCGCCCATGGTGTGAATTTTTCAAAACCCAGTGTGCCTTTCTAGCCGGTGGTGGCGTCCTTACACTGACAGTAAAATATATATATATATATATATAATATATATATATATATATATATATCATATATATAATATATACATATAGTATATATATAATATATATATATATATATATATATATATATATAATATATAATATATATATATATATACATAGTAATATATAAATATATATATATAATAATATATATATATATATATATATATATATAATATATATATATATATATATATAGTATATAATATATATATATATTATATATATAATATATATAATTAAAATATATATTATATTATATATATATATATTTATATAATATAATATATATAGTATATATATAAGATATATATATATATATATATATATATATATAATATATATATATATATATAATTAATATATATATATATATATATTAAATATAATATATATGTATATAGTATATATATAATTATATATATATATATAATATATATATATTATAAATATATATTATAGTAATATATATATATAGTATATATAATTATATATATACTTAGCAGGATGTCACAGCTCACCTTTCAAAAGAAACAGAAAATGATAATAAAAATATCTTAAGAAATTCATTTGTCTTTAATAGTCTTCGACTCTGTCTATTCTCTTCATCTCAGAAACTTTTCTCTTCAGCATTGATCGTCAAAGAATTTGATTAACAAATTGATTAGGCAAAAGTTTCTTCACACCTACTCTTTTCTGTGTGCTTCATTTTTAACTTCCTTCCTAGCGAGACTGCGTTAATGAGCTTTCATTAAATTTTCCCAAAGAATCCATAAAGGAATAGTATTAATATTTTGTTTTTCCACTTCTTTACACGTTTGTTTTTCTTTTCCGTGTTCATTTCCGCATCCGGTCTGTCTTCTTTAAGATTAAAGAGTTCTGCACGCTTTTGACCTCCTTCCTTTGAATGGAGGAACCATTCATCATTAGCTTCTAAGTGTATACTGTGATTTCATTAGTTTCTTTCTTCTCTCGTCTCTTCAAACTTTGTACATCAACAACGTCAACATTTCCAACAGTGTTATGCAGTTATAACATCGGCTCTTAAGGTTTCTTAGTTTAAGATTTTGTTCTTTTGGAAATATTACCTCAAAACATTTCTACGTGTACGCAATAATTTTCTTATCTGTTAAATATTTATAACTATTGGCGAAGACCAAAAACGTAAATATTTAAGTAAAAATTTTTCCATTTCCTTTTTTAAAATAAAGATTTTCTATTTGTCTTTAAAATTAAGTGTTACACACACACTTATATTATTCATAATATTTATACAAAACATTGCGCAGCAAAATGTGAATGATTTTGAAAGGAAGATTTTCTCAAGTGAAAGTTTATTTTAAAGAAATAACAAAATATCTGCAGGTATATATGAATCTCCAACAGATCGCAGGTAAATATTATCAGTGTTTGTCGTAATATGACAGTATATAATATATATATATATAATATATATATATATACTAATATAAAATATATATATAGTAATATTAGATATAATATATATATAAATTATAATATATATATATATAATATAATATATATAATAATAAATATTAATAATATATATATATATATATATATAATATATATTATATAATATATATATATATATATATATATTATATATATAATATAATATATATATATAATATATATAAATAATAATATAATTATATAGTATGTAAGGCCAAACTTACCAAAGCCCTCGCATGATATCTCGAAAACTACGATCAGTACAAGAAAACTTAACATATTGAGTCAGGGTATAAAATTTGTATGAATTTTTTTTTCTTTAAAGGGCTCGAGCCCGACGGCGGACAAGGGGACAAGAGTCTCCCCCCCCGTCGTCGCACGGTAGGCCGAGATACCCCGGACTCCTTGCCCTTGCGGTTTACCCTGGGATATTCTCTTAGTTATAAGAAAAAAAAAATCTGCGCGAAACGAGATCGTGAGAGTATACAGGACTATCTGAAAGATGGATTCTTTCTTAATTGTAACGGAAATAAATGTTTTACCGTAATAAATTTAAAAAAAAATCTTAAATTCAATAATTCGTAAACATGTAGTTTCATAGAGTGTGTGTTTATGTGTGTGTTGTGTGTGTGTGTTCGCTTAGCATTGAAGGAGAATCTTGGGGGGTCATGTCTGAGAGATTTTGGGGAATGTACTCTCATCGGTTTAACATTGCTAAGTTTTTTTGCCGCGAAGGAAAAAGTTCAACATGGTACAATTTACCTTGAATATTTATATTTTTTATCATTACTTATTTGAATAAAGTAACGATTTTTTACGAAACTTCATCGACAAAACAAAGAATTTATCTATTAGTATACATCCATGTAGTTTATGATATCATCGAGCGCTTTGGTAAGTTCCCATTATATATATTATATACATATTAATATATATATATAAATATATATAAATTAATATAATATATATAACTATATAATTATATATATAATTATATATATATTATATATATATATTATTTTTTACATTGTCACCACCACTCACGGGCAGAGCCCTATTCAAGAGGGGGTGGCACACATCAGTTATTCATCAACTAACGCAAACTACGCAGATGATCACAGACGCAGGCTTAAAGTGAGAGAGATAATTCAGCAGGAAACAAGAAG
Organism: Trachelipus rathkii; assembly: GCA_015478945.1. Lineage (NCBI taxonomy): Eukaryota > Metazoa > Arthropoda > Malacostraca > Isopoda > Trachelipodidae > Trachelipus > Trachelipus rathkii. The sequence goes on along the minus strand of JABUQX010003923.1, from coordinate 26,196 downwards.
ATGAGAGAATCCACAAACTGAGTGCAGGGAAAGAAGAAGACCACCAGCGAACAAGCCTGAAGATACCAATATCAACACAGAAACTCATGCGCCGACACAGCACCCCTGTGCTACGAAGGGCGTCAGTAAAGGTGTCGTACCGATTGATAAGCTTCCCTCGACATCCTGCCGCGTGTGGTACCTATAAAAGAGATAAAGCGACAACAATCGCGCCGCAAAGATAGAGGTCAAGTGAACTGAAATGCCAGATACAGTTTATAAGCCTTGCCTGTGACTTCGACACTATACAAAAAAGCCGTGTGAAACCAGAGCCCCCCAATATGAGACGATATCCATACAAGCGGATGAGGCCCCTGTTATAGCGGAGGCAACTGAGAGAGGAAAAAAAAGTCTCGCAGCCTAAACAGAATCCCAGTTTCTTTGAGGCCGCCTAGCAAACCATGTGATGTGAGGTTTCCAAACTTTTTTTGTTTATGTAAGGCCAAGGAATGTTTAATTGTCAACAGGAGAGACCAGATAACCGTCAAAAGAGATAGAATTAGATTCTTAGAGAGGAGATTGCGATAGTTGGGTTTTTAAGGAATTGAATTTCACATGGTTGAGACGACCCCACCGAAATTCATTCAGTCACGAGAGTAGATCGAAAATTAAACGAGTGCAATTCTAACAGTAAAAGAGGGAGCAGATGAAATGAGTTGAAGAAATTGAAGGTCGAGTCATCGCATAACCAGTGGATATATTTAGATGTGCAGGTGAGAAGATCATTAATGAAAAGTGGAAAAAGAGAAAGACAGAAACCTGAGGAACAACACTATTGACAGAAAAAGAGAAGAAGTTCCCCATTCGACAAAACAGCCGATATTGAGCGATTGAAAGAAAACTAGACATATTAAGCAAAAGAAGGGGGAAACCCAAAGGATGGGAGCTTGGAGGAGAGCTAGTACGCGTCAGCCATACCCGGTCAAATGCTTTGGAATGTCAAGCGCCACCACGCAAAGTCTCCCCTAGTTCCTGAGGGTGAAAAACCTTGTTTTTTTCGGAAAAGTTTGGACATGTGGCTTCCAACACTGGGAAATATAGTATGAGACATAGGGAAATAGTTATACAGGTGGGTAAAACAAAGCACACTCCCTAAAACTCGGGAGGAATGCCTCCGGGCGCTCGCCTTCAACGTTCATAGATTGTCAGGACCATGCACCCGACAAATGTAATCACAGGACATGTGCCATAGGCACTGAAGAGAAGAAGGAGAGGAGAAGGAATGCCAAATCGTCTAGGTGAGTTAGCAGGATTAGAGCGAAAATTAGCCTTTTCAGTTGGAGAATTAGCAAAAACCATCAGATCGAATAGAGAGAAAACAGTTGAAGAAGTGGTTAGAGATATTTGGCAGAGGCAATACCATATATATATAATATATATATTATACATATATAATATATATATATATACTATAAATATATATATTTATAATTATATATAATATATTATATATATATTGAATTAGATTTTACATGCCAGAATATTATCAATATTTAAATAAAGCAGAGGATATTCTTTATATATATTTAAATTGATAATATATAGTTATATATTATAAATATATATATATATATATATATATATATAGTATTATATAGTATATAATATATATATATATATATTATATATAATATATATATATATTATATATATAAATATATATATAGTATATATTATATACGCTGTTCCCTCACTCAATAATAATATTTTAAAACTAGTAAATCCAGGATTAGTGTTTTTCTTCTTCGAATTTGTGATTTATAATTTTATTTTCGGATATTTTATTATTTATTTGATTGTTTTTATCTACAGTTCCTATTACTCTTTTTTATAATTAAACTCTTGGCATATGAATGAGATCCGCTCATTTCATTTCCATCTGCTTTAAACTTGTTTAATATAAAATTTATTTATAAATTATAATTTCTTTGTCTCTCAATGATTACCATTAAACCATTAAAATTTTGATGCAACTTCATTTTTCATTTTATTTTATATGATTTCTTAATTCCTCTTATAGTATTTTAATTTTGGTTTTATAATTTTTTGTTCCAGTAAAGGTTATATCAATACTTGCCTACAAAGTTGTTGTTAAATCGACTTATGGTATTAATTTACACTACCAACAATAACCTATTTATGTGAATATTTTCCATTCAATTGATGTAAACATCTAACGTAATTTCTCGTTAGCTAAAAAGACTTTGATAAATATGACACTTATGAACTGTAGGAGCGTAAGCGGCCTGGTGGTACTCCTACCATGTGATTTATGGGAGAGTGCTTCTGAGCTGGTTCTTGTATACATTCAACTCTACTTTCTATTTGGTATTTTAGCACTTATATTCTTATATCTAGCCGGTTAAAAATAGATAGATATTTTGAAACCTAACTATGGCCCCAAAGCCCATACCAGCATCCTGTCTACAATCTTTGAATCTAATTTTTATCAGTAGGAGAGCCATATAGGTTGTCGCACTTTCTTTTAGTGAAAGTGCTCTTAGCCTGTTGAATAATATCCCTGTAAACGATTCCGAGCAGAATGGGAAATTAGGTGAGAGTGATAGTAAGAACGAAGTTTTCATGATAGGCAATGTCTCCCTCTTGAATGGAGCGGGAACAGGGTTCATCGAACCATGGATTTTGTGGAGAGAAAGATTTAGTTCAAGTGGAATGTACTAGCTTCATGCTGGCCTTCGGGTGATTGCGCTCGTTCCGCTTAACATTCTTGAGCCATGTTGACCTAGTAGACGATCCTCCATAGGAGTCAAAATAGGATGTTCATATACAAAGAATAGTATATAACAAAATAATACTGATTCAAAGTTCTTGCGGCAGTTCTATATGGCGCCAAATTGTAAAATTGCTAGCCAGAGAGGTACGTGTGTGCGGGGAATTGACGTGGAGATGCGCGATGCTTGGAGGAAACGATGTATATTTAAGAGAAGTTAACAGAGAAGGATTTCTAGGTCAGGTCAGGAGTACCAGGGATAGGTGGAGGTTGAATGAAAATGTGTGGTTGTAGTTGACAAATCGGGAATAAGGTATAGTGGATAGAAACATGCAAATCGACTGTGTGGGTGTTCAAGCAATTATTGACGTTTAGGGTCGATCTGTTAGACTTTGGTGGTGTAACGTTAGGTTCTTCGGCGGGCTGCTCTCTAATATAATTTTAACAGTGTTCCAGGATCGCTCTTGCATGAAGGTATTGATTGAATGTGTTTCGGCTCTCACCTCTTCTGCCGTCGCTCTGCATCAGTATGAAAGGGCCCAACCACTCAGTGGTGTACAGAGAATTGTAAATTATCTCAATATATTGGGAGTATGTTAAGGAACATAAGAGTATTTAAGTTTATCATAGTGGATGGACGAAAGTAACTACTCATATAATGGATTGTAAGCAGTAAATAAATTGATGTTTCTCAAAAGGGAACGTGTGATGAAGTGAGTGATCATCTTAGGATTCCATTGTTACGTAGGGAGCAGTTGCTAAAGTTAGAAACGAGCGGAGACAGGTTTAACGTTGGCTGAATAGCATGTTAAAGGGGTGTCGCAAGAAAAGGAAATGTTTTTATTAGAGTGTGTTAATAACTTTATATGAATATTAAAAGTTCATAACTTTTAGGAAGGGATATTTCAGAAGTGATTGCAAGATAAATCCATAATGGTTTACAATAGTGTTAATGGTGTTTATGGGACATCATGATCTCCAAAACGCTATATCATTCAGAAATTATAGTAAAAAATAAGTTTATTCTGGTTGGATGAGAGATATTATTTACCTGTAGAGTTTGATTGTGAAAAGGAGATTCCCTGTAGCTAGCTGGGTTCGATCCAGACGTATATGGTGAGATGAGCTTGTGTAAAATGTAGGTATGAGAGTTAGACGAGGTGATTATTCGCCACGTTGGCAGTCGATAGAGAATCCCGTTTGCATTTTCACCGACCGGGCCCTACCGGGTCCTCCTCGCTGTCCGCGGGGGTCCGGCATCTTCACTTTCAATGGGACAGTGCCACTCACACAGACAGGGAGCACTCCACAATTCACTCATCATGCGAGTGGAGAGTGGTTGCTTAGAGCGCTTAGCTTATATACACTTAGCCTAGTGAGGTATGGTGTCAGATATGTTCGAAATCCTATATGAGGGTTAGACTTAATCACAAAGATGAGTCATACACACGGAACGATCAAGCTTCAACTTGCGAAGGTTAGGGATATTGTTATGTTTAAACAGCGTAGGTCTGAAGATGGTTAAGATACAAGTTTTAATCTGCTAATATATGTATATAGGCCATGATTAATTTCATATCAAAGAATAATAAAAGAAGGACACATCAAAGATCGGCGCGCAAAGGCACGTGAGCAATACCATATAAAATATAAATGTGAGCTTTCGGCGAGGTCATTAGTGAAGGTTGGCATTGAATAGCAGTGATAAATAGATAATGGTCATACCATGTTGAGAATAGTGTTAAGTCTAAAAGTAGTGTGGATACGATAGACATAAGGTTTTTCAACATCGTAGATCTACCTCTTCGGCAGATTTGTTAGGAAGTAAGTATTAATATAGTAATGCGTACTATTAAAAAAGCTTAGGAAAAGAAATTGAAAATAATTTAAAACAAAAAATTACGCTTTTAAAAGAAAAAATATTGACGTTAATGAGAATGGAACAATTTTAAATTTATAATATATCCAAGAACACGCAGCAATTATGAAATCTTTACAACATACAAATTCAACATACTTTAATACATGTAACAACTAAATACACTCATAAAATAAGGAAGACACGGGGGAAGTAACAACACACATATCACCTTCACGCAATGGATTAGGTGGGTAATTCGATTATGGTTCAGGGGTAGAGAATGTAGAAGGCTTTGAAAAAAGTGGCACTGCAAGGTGATCACTGGGAGAGATTGCGAGGGATCTAGGAAGTTACGACTCGTTGTAAGGGGTCTTGCATAGGTATGCGCCTGTGTTCGGTGGCACTAGAGACACAGGGGATTATGTAGGGGTGTTGGTAGAGCTGTCGTACGCTGGGCACTCATTGGGCACAGCGTCACACTGTGGCGACGCTCTTGAGTCATGGCGATGTCATTGATGAGGGGTGAGGTTGGTTCGCATATACAAGGTGGCGATTACATTATGTAGGAAGTGATGGCTTGGTTGATAGAGCAGTGTGTGGAAGTAGGGGTGAGGTCTGGACAGCGTGCGGCGGGATAGCATCAAGCACCTGTAGCGTAGACGAGGTTGTGCGAGCTGGCACTCAAGAGATGTCATAGAACTAATAGACGATCAACTAAGGTATGTTTACGGTGATTGGGTTACATCAAGAGCCATCAATGTTAGCGTGGGTCAAAATTGACTCATGATATTCCCATCTTCCGAAATAGTGCATGGTATACAAGGTTTAGACTCAAAAGGGTAGTCTTAAGGAGGACAAAATTACCGCTGGGTCAAATTGAGACCATGGTAAGACATAGTTGGAGCAGATAGGTTTTGTACTGGTGGTATGTAAGTGTGTAAATGTAAGTGTCTAATGGATAAATGTATGTATAAGTGTCATAGTGAATTGTGTATAAGTGTCATAGTGAATAGGTGTGTGTGTGGTGTGTGGGTGTGTGTGTTTGTGTGTGTGTGTGGTGTGTGTGTTGAGTGGTGTGGTGGTGTGAGATGTGTATTTGCTGGTTCATACATGCGTTCAAGTAGGAACGAATATGTGACGGGTGGGTCACGAGTGGGCAAAAATTGGCGCGTGGGTTCAGGAAATGTTGACATGATATAATGGGAGAGGTCAGGCGAAATCATGTCATGTGTTTGTACGTGTGTATAAGTGTAAATGTAGTGTCTATGGGTAAATGTGGTAAGTTCCATAGTGATGTATGTATAGTGTGTGTGTGGTGTGTGTGGTGTGTTGTGTGTGTGTGTGGTGTGTGTGTGTGTGGCGAGATGTTCTGATTTTGTAATTAAGTAAGCATTCTGATTTCCTTGGGCAGGTAAAGTACATCAACAACGGCCTAAGCCTAAAGGTCGGAAATCGTGGCAAAAATGGACCCATGGTATAGTGGCACTGGGCAGGGGGAATATGATGGTCAATGGAGATCAAGGTGTAAATGAATCAAAAAAAGTGGCGCTAAGCCTAAGTGATAGTACGGATGATAAGAGTAGAATTTGCCGGAGGAGGAGAGATAGTTGGACACCAGACTGAAATTGGGGGCAAATAGAGTGGCAATTACGTCAGGAGGAATACGGTTGCTGAGCCACGTTTGGGGCAAGCCCTCTTCGAAGGTTGCAAAAATCGGGTGCGAAAATTAGGGTTGCCAAAATAGGGTTGCCAAAAAAGTTAGGTGTGCAAAATTGGTGCCAAAAGATATTAGGTACGAGAAATGACGGTGGGCCAAATACCCATGGAACCAAGGTTTGTAGCGAAAAGGTAAAGATCAAAAGTCAAGTCAGTAAAAATTTGGGCTAAAAAGGTCAGCCGAAAAAGGTAAAAAAAGGTCAAGGGCTGGTAAAAAATTGGGCTAAAGGTAAGGAAAGGTTAATACAAATGACGTGGGTAAGGATCTAGTTGATCTAGGTTGGTGCGTGAATGTCGCATGAGATGTTATTCTCCGACTACTACTGGATCGGCTATGATTGAGAAAAACGTCCAAATTAAGACTGGATTGAGAAAATAAACGTATTAGTAATAAAGAGTAGTTGCAACTGTATTATAGTGATGAGAAGATGAGTTTTATTGTTAGGTCTATGATACGCGTAAGTATTAAATAGGCTTCTTAAGTAATATTTGTGGAGGAACTTGACTGTTTGTACAACTTCATTTATTGAAGCATTTTAAAACATTTTTCATGTGCGGTGCCAAGTTATTAAATATTGTTGAAATGTTACAGACTCCTGTAGCTATGTCGCGCGCCGGCTCTATCATTTGTTCGAGTATTATGAGGAAGTAACTATGGAAAAATTGACTTCAGCTTCATGGGACACGATAATGGACATGAGCCTTTCTTTCTTCGAAAAACTAGTCTCCGAAAAACAACTTAATGAACTATTTTCACTAGTCCTGGATCTTATTTTTTTTTTTTTTTAATTTTATTTTTCATATTTTATTATATATAATATAAATATATATATATAATATATATATAAATATATATTTATATATATATATATAAGGGTGAATAGATAGAGTTGAATAGTACTGTAGGAGCTAGGGATAAGAGTGCTCAGCTTAGAAAGGTAAGAGGAGTATGCGGCTGTAGGATAGATTTGGGGTGTGAAGACGGAGATGTTAATCGTATGTCGAGAGCGTAAGAGATATGGGATTTAGAGATTGAGTCAACTACTGTAGTTTGCGACTATAGAGAAAGTCAATGAAAAATGATGTGGAGGTAGATGAAGGGAAAGTAGGGTTGAGATGACGTAGGATGGGGTAGTGTAGAAGGCGACGTAGCTCGTTATGATATAGTCGCAGATTAGTGAGGCGTGGTATAGCTTTACGGTATGGGCTATAATACATGACAGTACAGGTAAGCATCGTGGAATATAAGGTATAAAAGAAAGACATGTATAGAGGTTAGGTGTGAAGTTATTAGGAGGTTTGGTGTTGATGAGTAGAAGGACCTATCCTCGCGCGATAGGTACGAAGGGAGCTAAGGGTTGCAAGGAAGAGATGGTCAGATTGCATGAGTGTGTCATTCGGAGAAGTGAGGACTTCGCGATAGACAGTAGCTAGATAGCATGTCTATTCGGATCATGTATTAATATGGGTAGAGCAAGGTGCAGAAGAGGTCGTTGGTAGAAGGTATATGGTAGGCTCTTATGAGTGATGATTCGTTTGCACTCGAGTATTGTGGGTTATGGTAATAGGGGATGTATAGTACAGAAATAATTATTAGTACTCTTAGATACGGCAGTTGATAACAGATATGCGTGGTAGAGAGATATATGCTGATGGTGAATTGAGATGTGTGGATCGGTGAGATCGAAGAATGTGAAGAGAGCGGGATCGCGTCTGATAAGGGTGTGCGCGAGTGTAGTGGTAGCTGAATTAGATATGACACTAGGTATCAGGTAACGGATGTAATGATGATATAGAATATAACATACGTTATGACGTCGATATTACGCATAATAGCTGTCATGCTAAAATTTAGGTGTAGTATACTGATATGTTAGATTATTAGTCGATGATAGTGTGTGAGGTCTATGATAGCTGTGAGGTTGAAGTTATTTAGTGACGTGATTAGGAGCTAGGGGAGCAAGTGTTATTGAGTTAGATGTAAAGAGATGAATATAATGACGTGCTGAGACTAGAGGTACGGATCAGATGCTAGCGAGTAGTATGATATACGAGCGTCATCTATTTATTTAATGAGATGGATGTTATCGTGTGAGGAAGGTGCGAGAGACAATATAGATACTGCTGTCAGGGGACACAGAAGTTAGAGTCTTAATGCAGATGATGCTCTGGGTCGAAATTGTTTGGAATGGGAGTTACTCATGAATATGTTGAGTACGGAAGTAGCGCTCGAAGAGCGTTACATAAGCTCTTCTTCATTCATGTTTGATTAATTCAATATTGAGGAATGTTGAGTCGGTCTTATGTATATGACAGTAGATTATTTATTCGTACGGGTTATTTCTCGTGACATGTTAAGTGGAGGTCATGGATGCTCTCTTATTCATTATATTGTTTCCTATGTATATGGCTTTAGATTGTGACTCTGCGCTTTGAGATATAATTTTCTTAGGTGGATGGAACATGTCTAAGTATTTAATAGGTATGATAGAGATGAGAATGGACGTATGATGTGGTGAGGTGGATGAGGAATGATACTTTTGACGAGTAACTATGAGTTCGTTGGTATATACTTCTTCGTTGATCACGCAGTATGGTGTTTGTTTCGTGAGTTGTTAGTCGCATGGTGAGTGTCAGATTTGTGATATATTATTATACTTGGACAACTAAATTACTGTAACCTGCAATATATCATTTTATATATTGTATGTGGGCTTTTTATTATTCAGTCAGATAATCTTATGATCGCGCTGTTATGATTATGTCTAGCTTGATTTGTTGTATGATCTATGTACTCTCGTATGGAGAGGTGATGTGTGGTCTCATTTATTATGTTATTTATAATTCTTCAGAAGAAATTTATGATCATTTTTTGAACATCGTGGTATCTTCTGTATTTAATATTTACGAACGATGGGTTCTGTCTGAGTGTGGATAGGTGTGTGTGGTCACGCGAATCTATGAGGGTCAGGTGTCTGGGTTATGTTTGTGTGTCAGAAATGAGCTCGAGATTAATCTTTGTTCTAATTATTGTGGTTACAAAAATATTTGCCTTTTATAACGGGGGATCAATAAGTATATGTTGAATAGTGATGAGGTTCATTTTTGGAGATTAATTTTCCTCAGATGAATGCCATATATGTCTGTTTTTCTAGTTTCTGAGTTTACTTATTTGATAACACGGCCATTTCATTGCTCTTTTAAATCATCATCATTTTATTTTGATATGATGGTGTTTCAAAATGCTTCACTTTAGCGTAGTATTTTAATGGATACTTATTTCATGTAACTCGTGAGTACCGGAACGTAATATGTGTTGTTTTGAATTTTGTAGGGTCGATGTCGTTCCGTGATTAAGTGGTTCAATGGTGAAGATCTGTTATTGATGCAGATCATAGAATATTATTATGTGAATTCTTGCTTAGCTGTGAGTGTGAAAGATGATATTTCATCTCAGCCCATCAGTAGATAGCGATAGGAAGGAGTGAGCTGATGCATCGATCATAAGGTCTTGACGATGATTATATTATGATTTGATAGTGTGCTCGAGATAGTAGGAATGTTAAGTCATGGACGTGTATTGTGGTCGGTTGATCATTATGAAATTCAACTGTATGATGTGAGTAGTGAATGCTCGTTCGTAGCATCATGTTTTCAGACGATGTATTGGTCTGAATACTATCTAAGAGTTATAGTGCATCTGGCGATGCAGTGCGCTCGCTCGGACGTCGGTCGGCTATATTGTGCTGCTGTAGCGAGTGTATATGAGTGAGAGCAGTCGGAGTGCGAGAGTACTGCTATAGGGCCTGGAGGCCATACGATCATAGAAATTTGCGTATTATACACCGTTGTGATCCTTTATTGAGGTAGATTTTACGATTATCCGATAGTCAGTGTTATTTGCATAGCAAGAGATCGTGAAAAATACGTGTCGATCGAATATCCTTCATTCGGGACGATATGAGAAACCCGCGAGACAATACTAATCATGAATAGACTACTCAAAAGGAGAGCTGGATACTGCGGTGAGAAGAATAATGGAGCCGTAAAATGATGACAAGATCTGAATAGGAAGTAGAAGAGCAAGGGCGTCTTGTGGGGTTTACTTTAGATGAGACTCAGAATAGCAATATCTTTAGTGGCATGTCAGAATTTTTAGTGAGAAGAAACAATGAAGTTTATAGAGAAAGTGAAAAAGAATAAGTTTGATGGATATAGAGGGAGAGAGCAGATAGAATAGCTAGTGAGAAACGCCGACCTTTGGAAGAATCGAGTTTGCCTAGAGTACATGGAAGAGATTACGAGTAGTAGAAGTGATACATTAGGGCGACCGGAACGCCGTGTATGTGTGATGTCAGAGGAGTATAGCATGTCAAGACGATGTCGTGCATATGCGCAGCGCGTGATAGTAGTTTATGTGTAGGTTGAGTCTGAGATGATGTGGTGATATGTGTCTGCATGCTTGAAGTGGTGAGGTCGGATTATGGAAAGCTAGGGAGCTGAGCGAATTATAGAACAATAATTAATAAGATAGGTATGAATTTGCGGAGCGTGGTCGAGGTCGGTTCTTGGGACGAGGAGAGTGTATGTCAGCGAGGCTATCGGATTCATTGAGAAGTGAGCAGCGTCAGTGCAGGTGTGCGAAGGTCTGCATGTTGTTGGGTCGAGTGGACTTTGGTGTATAGTAGTCGTGAGGATATACAGTGTGCTACAAGCATGTGACAACGGAGGATGAGCTGGAGTTGTGAGAGAGGTGGGCTATGTGAGATGAGAGAGCCTGTGCAGCTGGGAGAAAGAGAGATTTCGATAAAGGTAATGAAGACTATAGTCATGGAGGTGAGGGTCAGAGCATGTATTGACGCAATGTGATACAGAAAAAACAAGAATGGCTGCCTGAGCGATTACGAGAAGACAAAAGTCGTTGAACATAGTCGTTCGAAAATGGTGTAGTGTGGAGGTGCGTCGAGTACGGAAGGTAGATGAGGGAGTGAGAATAGAGATATAGATGGGATTTGTGGCACTAAGGATAGTATTATAGTCAAGAACAGTCATGCGTGAGTTGCGCTGTCACAGTAGGAGGACGAAAGTTATGCTCAATGGAGATCGTTACAGATAATTACGGAATTTCGTTAAGGGAGGATTCTGGACGGTGTACACTTGATCGAAAGAAGAAGATAAGGGTCCCTTTATAGATAATGCAGATTCGATTTGTGTTTAGTATAAATAGGTCTAGCGTATATTTTGTTATAAGAAAGTCTTTATGGTTATGATGATTTGCAGTGTTATGCGGCCACAGCTATGATAAAGATAGGATGCTAAGAAGCAAGATCGAGCGTATACGAGCAGGACAAATGCGGCGGATTTCATAGCCATACAGACTGGCGAAAAGTATCTATTTGAGATCAATAGTTGCTGAAATGGTCAGTTACGTGCAGTGGTGCGAGCACGAATGAGTGGTGTAAGTGTGGCATCGCGTGGATGAGCTGACATTATGTGACTATTACTTGGTAGCGTGTTACAATAGGTATAGGAAAGGACGACCATTTAGGGTCTAACGTAAGAGTTAGTTGAGGTCTGAATACGATAAAGGGATTGTCGATCGGATAGATAAAGGTTGTTCGAGAGGTACAGGTAAAGCAGAGTACAGGTCGGGAGGATGGACAGCGAAGGGGTCCTGATGACCAGACTGAGGTTCAATTAGAGTAATGAAGCAGAGTCGGGAATGTAAGAAGAGTGTAGCTGAGGGATTAGGTTATGCGTTGAGATGCTTGTGGTACAGTCCGATTAGGTGATTCAGCTGATCTGCGTCCAAGTGAATCCTCAAACGCTTGATTGTAATATGTGTGTTTATTGGAATGAAAGGCTAGTTGATGAGGTAATGATAGGTATGATAGGATAGGTATGATAGGCTAGTGAGGTATGCTATAAGTAGTTATTAGTCAGTATATGAGCTATCTTAATCTTAGAGAGATGATAGTAAGTAGGTTATAATGGGTATATATATGATGCGTGTTTAGTGTCGCGTAGAAAAAGAGATTTTTTTGGCTGCTTCACTGGAAGAAAATTACTAGGGAAATTTACTCTGTTTATGCGTCGAGGACGGGGAGAGCAGAAAGGTGACAGGGTCTGCCCATGTACTGATAATTAGTTCTGATAGCTTCAGGTTCGATATCTCATTAAAATTAAGTTTCTCCAAAATATGATACACAATGAGAATGCGAATACAGTTTTACTTTCAACTTTATAGAATACGATTATATTATCATTCTAACATTCTTTATGTAGATTTACTTATCCTGTTAAATACATACATTAAAGAAAAATATATCGATACGATAATCAGGCATGATGATATTGTGATTTAGAGCCTGTGAAGATAGATTTTAATATATGTTGTATTGTATAGGTTAAATTGTTTTTTAGGGACAGCTAAAGTATTAGAAGTTTCATCTCTCACTGATGGAGAGACTGAGCTTTCCTTATGACAATATTGGAATATATAAGTCACTTTCGCGAAGAAAATGAAGGCTTATGACCTCTGGGGTCGAACCATTGTAATTTACATTTGAGAATCAATTTACTCGACGCATTACCGTCAAGCCATCCTCGTAGCCGAAAATTTTGATTAAACAATAACTTAATGGAACGACCGTAATTGTAGTGTCGTACTGCAGGCATCTCAACCATGTAAATACTCTATTAAAACTATAAACATATAATTTCCATAAATGGTATCAAAATATATTTTTAAGCTTTTTCTACTGATTTGCGTACATTTTATGTATATATTTTAAAGAAAAATAATAATATAAAAAAGTTCAGAAATGGCTAATTTTGGCGTTTTTATAGAGATTACAATATCGATACTCTGTTCCGATTATTGATATGTTGATTTCATGAAATTTTTTTCGATAATCGATAATTTTTTCGATTATCAACGATTCGATTATTTAGACAAAATTCAAAATTATCGTAAAGAAATATAAATTTTTTTCAAAGAATATTGCAAAATGATTTTTTTTACGTACGATACAATAAAGCAAATTAAAAATGAATATAATAACGCCACGAATATATATAATATATATATATATAGTTATATATATATATATATATTATATATATATATATTATGTATATTATATATATATATATATATGAATATATTTATATTTATATATTATAATATTTTGAATAATATTATATTATATATATATATAATATATATATATATATATATATATATACGTTAATATATAATAACTTAGGTATAATTTATTATTTATATAGATAGAATATATTAAAACTATAAATATGTAGTTTTATGTAATATATATATAATAATATAT
>JABUQX010003923.1:0-7500 GCA_015478945.1 Trachelipus rathkii | reverse complement strand
CCACATTAATAAAGCTAACATAGCATCACTGAACTAAGAATAATGTACAAAAAAACCTGACCCATCTTAAGCAAGAATAAACTTCTAACATTAACAAGTTCCACACTTAACAACAGTACAGTAACTAACATAGCATGCAAATACGTACCTATTCTTACACTTTGTCAGCATTCTCTAAGATAACGATGTAATTTACCACTAACATGGTAATTTTAACTAATTTATCATAACTTGGCTTAATTATTCATACAGGCAGCGAAAGTTGCTAACGTCACAAAAGTTTCACATCAATTAAAGCTAACATATCTTTACATGAACTAAGAAATAATGTACAAAGACAAACCTAATCACCCTTAAAAACGAATAAACTAACATTCTAACAAGTTCCACCTTAAGCACAATAAAGCAACTAACATGGTATGGAAAACGTAACCTAATCTTAACTTTTTTCAAGCATAATTAAACATATTAACGTTATTCTTACACTAACACAGTAAAATTTAACTAAATTTCTCACAACATTGGTTAATTATCTTACTGATCAAACTCTAACATAATAAAGTTTCTACATCAATAAACTAACATAGCGTATTATGAACTGAAAATAATGTACAGAAAACTAACACAACTTACACCCAATAAACTGTTAAATTAACAAAGTTCACCACTTCCTGTAAAGCAACTACATGGTAAATGCAAACGTATATCCTAATCTAACTTTTTTTCAAGCATATCTCTAGACATATTAACGTTATCTTACAACTGACACAGTAAACATTTAACTAACTTTATCACAACTTGGTTATTAATACTGATCAACGAATATACCTCTAACGTAATAAAGTTTCCACAATAATAAACTAACCTAGCGTAACATGAACTAAGAAAAAATGTACAAAGACAAACCTGACAAACTTCATCGAATAAACTGTTTACATTAACAAAGTTCCACTGAGTTCTTTATATACTATCAGTGATATAATGCTAACGTAACAAAGTTTCAACATTAATAAAGCTAACATAGCATCATATGAAATGGAAATAATGTACACGACACAAAGCTTACACATCTTACGCCCTATAAATGTTCATTCCCAAAAGTTCCACATTTAACACAGTAAAGTAACTAACATTTACATACAAACGTAACCTGTTCATACTTTTTCCAGCATATCTCAACCTATTAACGTTAATCTTACATTGACACAGTAACATTTATCAAAAAATGTATCATAACCTTGCCCGATTATCATACAGACCTGATTTGTAACGAAACAAAGTTTTTTTTACATTATCATAGTAATATTTAACAAAATTTTCATAACCTTATCCAATAAATTATCTTTTTTAGCTCAATCCCCTTTCTCAGACCAATAACAACTCTAAAACATGAAAATGATTTTATGCTATACCTTTTGCATAAAGTGATGCAATACTTATAATATGAACCTCTGACAGGAATATGAGCAATGTAGCAGTCACCATTCGGTTTACGATTAATTATAAATGACACATCGTTGGGAATACGAAACTCCTCGTGAGATATCAACAACAAGAGTAAGATGGAGGGAGATGTCATGTATCAACCCATTGCGAAATATCTATTGAAGAATGTGTATAACCCCTTAAATGTTAATGAGATTCTTTCTTTAAACCCTCAGAAGAACGTAACAAGAATACGACGTTACGAACGAGCTATCCATTCAAAAGGGTATCTATTTTCGTTAGAACAACAACAACAAAACAAAACCAATCACAATTATAATCTTCTACATATATACTACAACGAATATATGGCTAAATCACAAGGTTTTCACATTAATAAAGCTAACATTAGCATCATATGGACTAAGAAAATAATGTACACGACGAATCTTCAACAATTAAGCATGAATAAACTGTTAGCATTAACAAAGGTCAACACTTAACACCTGTAAAGTAACAACCTGATAAAAATCGTAACTAATTCATACTTTTTCACAACATATCTCTAGCATATTTAAGTTAATTTTACAGTTGACCCAGTAATTTTAACAGATTTAATCATTAACTTGTTTATTATCCTACATGACCAACGAATAACTGGTAAACTAGCAAAGTTTTTATTCAAACATAACACAAAATAGTTCTTTATATACTAACCATCGAGTATAAGCTAAAGAACAACGTTATTTTTACCATATAAAGCTAAGCATAAACATAACCTGAACTAAGAATATAATGTAAAAGACAACCTAACACTCCATACGTAAAATTAAACCACTAACATTAACAACTTCCGCAGCTTAACACAGTAAGTACCTAACTCTTCGTACAAAACGTAACCTATTCAACTTTTTTCTTTTTCGAGCTATTCTAACTATCTAATGTTATTTTTTCATTACATGTACTATTTACAAAAGTTTAGCCATAAACCTGTCTAATATCATACTGACAAAGAATATAATGCTGACGTAACAAATGTTTTTACACTCAACTTCGTATTTAACAAACATTATGCAAACATCGTCTATTATCATAATCCCCCAGCGAACGTAATCGCAACATAACAAAGTTTTAACCAAACATAACAAAAATAAAAAAATTTTATCCTAAACATAACATAAAAAATAGTTCTTTGAATAAAATATCACAGTTAAGCGTAATAGTTTACTGATTTTAAGCAGTACCTCAGTAATCAGCTAAAATCAAAACACCCCTCCCTGCAGTCCCTATCGTCCACCCGCTGATGAATCTATTGAACTATTGAATTCAGGTCATATTTTCGAGTTCCATTTCGGATAAACATACATAAAATAAGTTCTTTATATATCAACCAACGAATATATGCTTAACCCACAAAGTTTTAGCATCAATAAAGCTAACAATCATAACCGCGACTAGGAACATAATGTACAAATGCAAACATACCTCGCGTATAAATAATCAGCTAACATCCTGAAAAATTCCTACGATTCGGTAAGTCGCTAACAGCGTCATAACTACTGCGTATGTTTCCCATTTTCGAGCATATTAGCAAACAGGTAAAGCCGTATTATCTAAAATCCCTTACAAGTGACAATCTTCAAAGATGCACCCATCTTGAACTATAGAATTGACACTATCTTCTCATCAAAGTGTCATCGTTTCGAAGTATAACCTCACATATGACCTATGACATAACGTAGCAGCATAACAAAGTCTAGGGCAACCTAACTTACTCAACATTCACTCAAACCGTCGAAGGAGGGGTAAGCGCCTCAGCTCCCTTTCGGCTGAGGCCTAAAGCCGATTACACCCTTCGGGGTGATCCCCTCGCAGGATTCATCACACCTTTCAAGGGGCGCATCTCTGGGTTTTCTCTCGGAAGGTAATGTTTTGCTTTTGATACTCTTGGTTAATGAAAACTGTTTATTCGTAACTTAGGCTACGTTTTGTTAAATATTACTATGAAATTGTGGAAATAAACATTGATTTGTTTAGAGAACATGATGAGTTTTATTGTAGATATTACTGTTTAACTGCCGACGATGGATGCTTTGTTAGAAACGTCAACCTAGGTTAGTTTTTGTTGAGTAATGTTAGGTTGGCCCTAGACTTTTGCTAATGTCTACGTTTATTCTTAGGTCAAATGATGTTATACTCGAAACGAGTGACACTTTGATGAAAATAGTGTCAATTCATAGTTCAAGATGGTGGCATCTTTGATAGATTGGTCACTTTGTTAAGCGGATTTTTGTTAGATAATACGGCTTTACTTGTTGCTAATATGCTCGAAAGTGGAACATATCGAGTATTGTATGACATGTTAGCTACTTTACTTGTCAGTAGGGAATTTTTCAGTGAATGTTAGCAGATTATTAATACGTGAGGTATGTTAGGTTTGCATTGTACATTAATACTTCCTAGTCGCGTTATTGATTTGTTAGTTATTGATGCTAAACTTTGGTGGTTAAGCTATATTTCCGTAGGTTAGTATATAAAGACTTATTTTATGTTATGTTTATCCGAAATGATACTCGAATATGACCTGAATCATAGTTCCTAGATCACAGGCGGGTGGGACGGGTAGGGAACTGCAGGGATGGGTGGTTTTTGATTTACTGATTTACTGATTTAATGCTTTAAAATCGCTAACTATTACGCTACTATGATATTTTATTCAAAAGAACTTATTTTTATGTTATGCTCACAACATTAAAATTTTTTATTTTTTGTTATGTTTGGTTAAAACTTTGGTATGTTTGCATTTATTCGCTGGGGATTATGATATTTGACGATGTTATGATGAATTTTTTTGTTAAATGTTACGATTTTAATGTAAAAATTTGTTACGTAAGCATTATATTCTTTGTCAGTATGATCATTAGGCAGTTTATGCTAAACTTTTGTAAAATATTACTGTTAATGTAAATTAACATTGATATGTTAGAGATTGCTAGAAAAGGTGTGAATAGGTTACGTTTGTACGAAGTTAGTTACTATACTGTTGTTAAGTGCGGAAGCTTGTTATTAGTGGTTTATTTGTACGTATGGGGTGGTTAGGTTTGTCGTTGTACATTATTTTTAGTTCAGGTTATGTTTTATGTAGCTTTATTAATGTAAACGTTGTTACGTTTAGCTTATACTCGAATGGTTTATCATTAAGAATTATTTTTGTTTTGTTTAATAAAATTTGCTATGTTTACAGTTATTGTTGGTCCTGTAATGCTAATTAACAAGGTTTATAGATAATTCTTGTTAAATCATTACTGGGTGTCATGTAAAATTAGCGTTATATGCTAGAGATATGTTTGGAAAAAAAGTGTGAAATAGGTTACGTTTTGTATGCAGTGTTGTTACTTTACAGGTGTTAAGTGTGACCTTTGTTAATGCAATTTATTCTGCTATAAGTTGTTGATAGATTTGTCGTTTGTACATTATTTTCTAGTCCATTGATGCATGTTAGCTTATTAATGTAACTTGTTATGTTAGCATATATTGTTTGATGTCTAAAGAACTCATTTTGTGCTATGTTATTGTTTTTTGTTGTTGTTGTTGTGTTGTTGTTGTTGTTGTTTTTGTTTGTTGTTGTTTGTTGTTGTTGTTGTTGTCTACCGAGAATATTACCTTTTTGACTGATAGGGCCTGTTCGTACGTCGTCTTCTTGTTTTATTTCTTCTGATGAGTTTAAAGAAACGAATCTCATTTACATTTAAAGGGTTTTGTTTATACACTAGTTTATTCAGTCAGGATAGTTTTTGCACTGGTGATACGATGAACATCTCCTCATCTTACGCTTGTTTGTTGATTCTCACGAGGAGTTTCGTTAATTCCAACGATGTGTCTCTTCTATTTAATTGTACAACGAATGGTGACTGCTATTGCTCTATTTCCTGTCAGGGGTCAAATATAATAAGTATTGCATCACTTTATGCAAATGGTTATAGCAAAATCATTTTCATGTTTAGAGTTGTTAATTTTCTGAAAGGGGGATGGAGTCTAAAAAGAGATAATGTTATTTGGGGATAAGGTTATGAAAATTTTTTTGTTTAATATTACTATTGATAATGTAAAAAATTTGTTACGTTTGGCACATCCTTCGTTTGGTCTGTTCTGATATCGGTCAAAGGTTATGAATACATTTTTTGATAATGTTACTTGTGTCAATGTAAGCATTAACGTTAAATATGTTAGAGATATTGCTTGAAAACGTAATGAAAGGTGACGTTTTTTTTGTATGTAAGTTAGTTCTTTAACTGGTGTTGTGTGGAATTTGTTAATGTTAACCGTTTTTATTAGGGCGTAAGATGTGTTAGCTTTGTCGTGTACAATTATTTTCCTTAGTTCAGGTTATCTTATGTTAGCTTTATTAATGTGAAAACAATTTTTACGTTAGCATATATTCACTGATTAGTATATAAAGAACTCATGTGGAACTTTGTTAATGTTTAACAGTTTATTCGTATGTAAGTTGTGTTAAGTTTGTCTTAATATATATTTTCTTAGTTTAATGTTACGCTATGTTAGTTTTATTGATAGGGAAACTTTTTACGTTCGAGTATATTCGTTGAATCAGTATATTAACGAATGTTGTGATAAATTTTTGCTAAAATGTTACTGTGTCAGTGTAAGATTAACTTAATATGTTAGAGATATGCTTGAAAAAGTAGAAATAGGTTACGTTTTTGCATACCATGTTAGTTGTTTTACAGGTGTTAAGGGTGGAACTTTGTTAATTTTAACAGTTTATTTGTGTTTAAGTTGTGTTAGGTTTGTGTTTGTACATTATTTTCTTAGTTCATGTTACGCTATGTTAGTTTTATTGCTGGGGAAACTTTTATTACGTTAGAGTATTTCGTTGATCAGTATGATAAACCAATGTTGTGAGAAATTTTAGTTAATGTTACTTTGTTAGCGCAAAACAACTGTTAATTATGTTAGGGGCCTGCCCAGATAAAAGTCAAGCCTCTTAACCTTTTTCATACTGCAAATTTGCTTTTGCTGGTGTTAAGTGTGGAACTTTGTTATGTTAACCAGTTTATTCGTGTTTAAGGTGTGATGGGTTTGTCTTTGTGCATTATTTTCTGTAGTTCATCGTACGATATGTTAGCTTTATTGATGTGGAATCTTTATTACGTTAGGATACTTTCGCTGCTCTGTATGATAATTAACCAAAGTTTTTGTTGAATAATTTTAGGTTAAATATTACCCATGTTAGTGTAATTAACTCGTTATTATTAGGATATGACTTGACAAATTAAGCAATAGGGTTACGTTTTTGCATGCTATGTAGTTACTTTCTGGTGTTAATGTGCTGTACTTTTGTTAATGTTACAGTTTCTTCTTGCTTCAGATGTGTTAGGTTTGTTGTTGTACATTATCGTTCCTCTCTTAGTTCAGTTGATGTATGTTCAGTTTATTATGTTGAACCTATTATGTTTAGAGTATACTCATTGGCTGTATGATATTACAACACGGTTATGGTAAATTTTTTGTTACAATATTACATGTTAATGTAAATTACATTGTTAGTTGAGCATGCTTGACAAAGTTCTGGAATAAGTTTATCGTTTTTGGATTTATGTTAAGTTAGTTTAACTGTTGTTAAGTGTGGAACTTTGATCACCGTTAAGCCGTTTATCCTTTTAAGAGGTGGTTAGTTTTTCTCGTTGTGGGTTATTTATAGTTCAGATGATGCTAAGTAGGCTTTTTAATGTAAAAACTTGTTACGTCAGCATATTTGTCTGATGTTTGTATAAAGAACTTGATTTTATGTTTGGTTTATCAAAATTGATACTCGACAATGTGAATTGGCTCAATAGATCATAGATTCAATAGATCACTAAGATTAAGGATGGTCATAGGGTGGTCGCATGCTGGTGGTGGTGGTTTGATTTATGTTTCTGATTTAGGGTTGTAAAACGTTACATTATAAATTTGCCTTACTCAATAGATCATAATCAGATGGTCAGGAGGGAGGTTGGATAGTGGTTTGTTTAGTGATTTACTTGATTCTCGGGTATGTAACGTTTACAATTT
>JABUQX010003922.1:72500-77500 GCA_015478945.1 Trachelipus rathkii | reverse complement strand
ATCATTCAAATTCTGGAAATTATTCAGCATTTTTCAGTAAGATGGTAATGCTCGTTGTTGTGGGATTATATATAGTTTCTAATTATGTAATAAAGGAATTAAAATGAACAAGTTGCTTTTACTGACTTAAAACTTATTTCCTTATATATATATATATATATATATATATATATATATATATATATATATAATAAAATATATTATATATAATATTATATAATATATATATATATATATATATATATATATATATATATATATATATCATATAATATATATATATATATATATATATATATATATATACATATATTAGACGAATTATAGATATATTTATATATTATATATATATATTATATATATATATATATATATATATTTGTATTAATATTTTTATTAATATATATATTTAATTTATATATATATATATATATATATTCACGACTTGGATTATAAAAGTACCCATTCTTCGAAATATCTGAAATGATGTATAATATTAATTATCAGGTATGTATAATAACAATATACAAATTTAGATTTTAATTGGTCAAAAAAATTTTTTTTTCATCACCAGCATAAGCTACCTATTGTTCTCCAAAACTAGGAGTGGGGGTTTGCAAACATGCACCAGAAATCCGAGGCACACATAAGCATTCTTTGGGCATAAATAAGTGGTAGCGAGACCACAACCCAGCCATAACTGCCCTATTACTCGCCTCTTACGACACGCAGAACGTAGGTTGTGGAAATTCTTTTTACCGCACATATGGAAAAAGAATTTTTTATAAAAATTTATTTAAGAAATCATCACTTAAAGGAGAAAAGTTCTAATCAAGAAGGGGAATTTTGCTGATGATAGATAGATAAGGTCAAGCCGGCTTCAGAGCTCAAATTACACGAGTTCGAATTTCCTATGAGTGAAAATGGTTCTTCATCCAATGCAATTGGACTTTCTTTATGTTACAATAATTAAGTGAGATTTATTTTGTGTGAGTATAATAATAGCCTGCTCTAAGTGTTAGTCGTAAGTTAAGTTGAGTTTCCGAAGTATTTCATATGACCTTAGTGCGCATTCGACTCACAAACGAACAGAATGCAAGATGCTCAAAATAACCAATCAGTGAAGAGGAAATTACATGTGTTGTATAAGTGCTGAATAAGGTGTTGGTGGTTATTTATTTGTGTGCAAGTACAATGCTACTAGTAAAGAAATATCTCGCAGTTCAGATGTAATGAATTTAAATCCAGAGATGGATTCTTACGAACGATTATTTTTATTGCATGTAGTGTTTGCAGACGCATAATTATAGTCGGAAGAGGGGAATTAACAACAACATATGATATATTTCTCTCCTTAAATAAATACATAAATATATATATATATTATAGTAGATATAATATATATATATATATATATAATATATAATTATATATATATATATATATATATATGATATATATATATATATATACTATATATATATATATATATATATATATATATAGTGGAGTTGTTGATTAAGTTATCTTTCTACCTGTTCCTCCATTTCAAAGGTAGTTGTTGATATTTTTTGATAGTCTTTCGTAATGACTTCGTTCAAGTTGAAAGACCTAATTAAACAACTACTAACTTAGTCTCATTCGCTGCTGAAGTCATCTCTTCACCTTTTAGGATGATATGTTTAACATCTACCGCTCATGAGACTAAGCACCAATAATAAATAAAATTGCTAGAACCCTTTTAAACTTATCTTTACAGGGAGAAGAGTTAAAACAACAATTCTTATTGGATTTTTTTTTATTTATTTATTTAAAAAAGTACAGTATAATATATACAAAACTCTTGTTACAGTTCATAAGTTAAAATGTTTTTTAAGGTTAAGAAAATATATATAAAAACTGTGTCGCACACCAAGCCTGTAGAGAATATACAAAACTGAATTCCTGTCCTTTTTGGGTGCGAAAATAGGGCGAAATCATTTTGCAAGATATATAATGTACAAAACTAAAGATATTTATATATTTTTATATATAATTTTATAAAAAAAACATTAAATTATGATAATAGACATCATATAATAACATATTACAATGAGAATTATAGATAGTAAAGATTAGAAACGTTTTTTTTTATGATTTAAAATAAAACTAAATGCGACATCTATAAATGTTTTAGCATAATTAAATTTTCTTTGTCTTTTTACTAAAGTAAACACCTTTAATATTTAGCTCAACTAATTGGTTACTGCATATATATATATATATATATATATTATATAATTTTTTATTATATATATATATATATATATATATATATATATATATATATAATAATATATATATATAATATATATATATATATATAATTCTTGTGCACTTTTTATTTTTTCATTTTGAGAAAATTAAATTTAATTATGAAATGGAGTAACAAACATTATTCCAATTTATTAATGTCAACTTTTCGAAGACTTCCTCAACTTCAGGACTAATTTAAAATTTATATAAAATATTATCTTTAAAAGTTACATGATTTGTAACAAAATTATTATAACGCTGAAAGCAAAAACTTCTTAGATATAAAATGTAGATTCATGGCGTTCCTTGTTTTAGGTAAAGAGTTGTTAGTGTAGTGTTAAGTTTAGTGTTAGTGTTAGTGTTAGTGTTAGTGTTAGTGTTAGTGTTAGTGTTTGTGTTAGCGTTAGTGTTAGTGCTAGTGCTAGTGTTTGTGCTAGTGTTAGTGTTAGTGCTAGTGTTAGTGTTAGTGTTAGTGCTAGTGTTAGTGTAAGTGTTAATGTTAGTGTTAGTGTTAGTGTTAGTGTTAGTGTTAGTGTTAGTGTTAGTGTTAGTGTTAGTGTTTTGCTAGTGCTAATCTCGTGCTAGTGCTGTGTGTTTAGTGTTAGTGTTAGTGTTAGTGTTAGTGTTAGTTAGTTGTTAGTATTATAGTGTAGGTTATGTTAGTGTTAGTGTTGGTGCTGTGCTAGTGTAGTGTAGTGTTTAGTGTGAGTGTTAGTGTTAGTTTAGTGTAGTGTTAGGTGTTAGTGTTGGTGCTAGTGCTAGTGTGTGTTAGTTTAGTGTTAGTGTTAGTGTTAGTGTAGGTTAGTTTAGTGTTAGTGTTACTGTTAGTTAGTCTGCTGGTGCTGTGCTATGCTCTAGTGCTAGTGGCTAGTGCTAGGCTAGTGTTAGTGTTAGGTTAGTGTTAGTGTTAGTGTTAGTGTTAGTGTTAGTGTTAGTGTTAGTGTTAGTGTTTGTGCTTGTGTTTGTGTTTGTGTCTGAGCTTGTATGTGAGTTACCTGTTCAGTATTGTTACCTGTTTGTTCTTTAACAGTTCACTCCTTTAAGGTACTGGCCCCTTTTACTAGGAGGGGAATTACCTAGATAATTACTTCCTAGGATCATGGAATAGGGATCAAACCCTAGCCCTTTGCCTTGTGACTCTGTCACTCTAAAAATTGCCGAACGGTAGAGACGTTGTTTTCTTTTCTTTCTTTTTACGCTATTATATTAATCGATCATGATTAAGCACAGTAAAAAGGATTAAAATTTATAATTATACAATTAAAAATACAATAAAACGTAAACTACAAAGGTAATAATAATAATAATAATAATAATAATAATAATAATAATAATAATAATAATAATAATAATAATAATAATAATAATAATAATAAATAAATAAAGTAATAATAATAATAATAATAATAATAATAATAATAATAATAATAATAATAATAATAATAATAATAATAATAATAATAATAATAATAATAATAATAATAATTAATAATAATAATAATAATAATAATAATAATAATAATAATAATAATAATAATAATAATAATAATAATAATAATAATAAATAAATAAATATATAAATAAATAAATAAATAAATAAATAAGTAAATAAATAAATAAAATTATTGCGACTCTGAAACCCGATTTCATTTCCGTTTCCGTTTCCGTTTCCGACAAAGATTTTCAGTTTGGCTCAGACTCCGATTTTAATTCCGACTGGCGTAAATTTATCAATTCCGTGACACCGGATACAGATTCCTTAATACTGGACACCGATTCCGTGATACCGGCTTCCGATTTCGCAATACCGGATACAGACTCCGTAATACTGGACACCGATTCCGTAATACTGGACACCGATTCCGTGACACCGGATACCGATTCCGTAATACCGGACACCGTATCCATGATTCCGGACACCGATTTCGTAATACAGGACACCGATACCGTGATACTGGATACCGATTTCGTAATACCGGACACCGATTTCGTAATACTGGAGACCGAATTCGTGACACCGGATACCGATTAAGTAATACCGGTTACCGATTCAGTGATTCCGAACACCGATTCCGTAATACCGGGCACTGATTCCGACTCCACAGCCCCGATTCTTTGAAACAATAATTAAGCGATTGAAAACCAGGGAGAATATTGTTATATAAACTGTTAAAAGGAAGAGTCTTATATGCTGTAGGGTCTACCTTCTTTTCTGTGTAGCAAAACTCACTCTAACCAATGAGAAAGCAAAATTTGGTCACAAAAGAGGAAACAAACCTATTCACAAATAAAGAAACTTGGTTACAAATAAGGAAACAAACCTTCTAGAATTAAACCTTGAACATAGATAAGGAAACAAAGCTTGGGCACAAATAAGGAAACAAACTTCTTCCACAAATTAGGGAAAAAAACCTTGGCTGTAAATAAAGAATTTTTTTTCAGCAAATAAGAAAATAAACGAAAACATTCCTGTCCACAAATAAGGAAACGAACCTTGGCCACAAATAAGAAAACAAACCTTGGCCACAAATAAGGAAATAGACAATTTTAACAAATAAGAAAAAAATCCTTGGCTACAAATAAGGAAACAAATCTTGACCACAGAAACATAAACAAGCCTTGACAACAAAAAAGGAAACAAAAAAAATTTAATTTTTTTTTCATGAACAAAAAATAAAAAAAAAAAAAAAACCTTGGTCACAAAA
>JABUQX010003922.1:65000-67500 GCA_015478945.1 Trachelipus rathkii | reverse complement strand
GGGGTGGGGGAGTGGGGGAGAGGGGTTTCTGAATGAGATTTTATTTCCTTCAATAGAGAATTAGATACGGAATTTATAATTAGGCTTCTGTGGATATCAGAATTCTTTGATTTAATAAGGGGGGGGAATCGTTTTTAGTAGCGCATTGACTTAAGGTTCGGTTTTTTTATTTACGGTCAAGGTTGTTTTCTTATTATGTGATCAAGGTTTTTTTTCGTTATTGTTTTATGGTCAAGTATTATTTTCTATTTTGTGACCAAGGTTTTTTTTTTTATTTGTCGAAAATATTTGTTTCCTTTTTTGTTGTCAAGGCTTGTTTATGTTTCTGTGGTCAAGATTTGTTTCCTTATTTGTAGCCAAGGATTTTTTTCTTATTTGTTAAAATTGTCTATTTCCTTATTTGTGGCCAAGGTTTGTTTTCTTATTTGTGGCCAAGGTTCGTTTCCTTATTTGTGGACAGGAATGTTTTCGTTTATTTTCTTATTTGCTGAAAAAAAATTCTTATTTACAGCCAAGGTTCTTGTCCCTGAATTGTGAAGAAGAGAAGTTGGGTTTCCTTATTTGTGCCCAAAGCTGTTTGTTTCCTTATCTATGTTCAAGGTTTAATTCTAGAAGGTTTGTTTCCTTATTTGTAACCAAGTTTCTTTATTTGTGAATAGGTTTGTTTCCTCTTTTGTGACCAAATTTTGCTTTTGCTCATTGGTTAGAGTGAGTTTGCTACACACAGAGAAAAAGAGGTAGACCCTACAGCATTATAAGACTCTTCCTTTTAACAGTTTATATTAACAATAATTCTCCCTGGTTTTCAATCGCTTAATTATTGTTCAAAGGAATCGGGGCTGTGGAGTCGGAATTCAGTGCCCGGTATTACGCATCGGTGTTGCGGAATCACTGATCGTAACCGGATTATTAATCGGTATCGGTGTCACGAATTCGGTCTCAGTATACGAAATCGGTGTCCGGTATTACGAAATCGGGATCCAGTTATCACGGTATCGGTGTGCCTGTATTACGAATCGGTGTCCGGAATCATGGATACGGTTGTCCGCGTATTACGGAAGCGGTATTCGGTGTCACGGAACGCGTGTCCAGTAGTTTACGAATCGGTGCTCCGTATTACGGAGTCTGTATCCGTATGCGAAAATCGGAAGCCGGTATCACGGAATCGGTTGTCCAGTATTAAGGAATTCTGTATCAGGTGCCGATGAATTGTTGAATTTACGCCAGTCGGAATTAAAATCGGAGTCTGAGCCAAACTGAAAATCTTTGTCGGAAACGGAAACGGAAACGGAAATGAAATCGGGTTTCAGGATCCGCCAAAAAAAACAGTTAAATTTTATTTATTTATTTACTTATTTAATTTTATTTTTATTCATTATATATTTAATATTTATTATTAATTCTTATTTTATTATTATTATTATTATATTATTATTATTTTTGTTATTATTATTATTAATTATTATTATTATTATTATTATTATTATTATTATTATTATTATTATTATTATTATTATTATTATTATTATTATAATTATTATTATTATTATTATTATTATTATTATTATTATTATTATTATTATTATTATTATTATTATTATTATTATTATTATTATATATTATTTTTAACATAATAATTATTAAGAATGTTATTATTATTAACCTTGTGTAGGTTTACGTTTGATTGTATTTAATTGTATAATTATAAATTTTAATCCTTTTTACTGTGCTTAATCATGATCGATTAATATAATAGCGTAAAAAGAAAGAAAAGAAAACAACGTCTCTACCGTTCGGCAATTTTTAGAGTGACAGAGTCACAAGGCAAAGGGCTAGGGTTTGATCCCTATTCCAGATCCTAGGAAGTAATTATCTAGAGTAATTCCCCTCCTAGAAAAGGGGCAGTACCCCTTAAAGGAGTGAACTTTAAAGAACAAAACAGGTAACATACTGAACAGGTAATCACATACAAGCTCAGACACAAACACAAACACAAGCACAAACACTAACACTAACACTAACACTAACACTAACACTAACACTAACACTAACACTAACACTAGCACTAGCACTAGCACTAGCACTAGCACCAGCACCAGCACTAACACTAACAGTAACACTAACACTAACACTAACACTAACACTAACACTAACACTAACACTAACACTAACACTAGCACCAACACTAACACTAACACTAACACTAACACTAACACTAACACTAACACTAACACACTAGCACTAGCACTAACATTAACACTAACACTAACATAAACTTAATCACTAAACACTAACACTAGCATTAGCACTAATCACTAACACTAACACTAACACTAACACTAACACTAACACTAACACTAACACAATAGCACTAGCACGAGAATTAGCACTAGCACAAACACTAACACTAACACTAACCACTGAACACTAACATTAAAACACTTTACACTAACACTAGCACTAACACTAACACTAACACTAGCACTAACACTAACACTAG
>JABUQX010003922.1:27500-30000 GCA_015478945.1 Trachelipus rathkii | reverse complement strand
CTGCTCTCTCTTTTCTGATTTGAATGCATTAATACAAATTAACATGCGTCACTGATAGGAGGATTGCTTACCCAATCATAATGAATTTAATGATACTCTATTGTATGAATTTTTATGCGGTTAAAAAAAATTTACTACAAAAGCATCTGGGAGTCAGTATTCATGATTGTAATCAACAGATAATCCTAGCTAGCCTGCGCTCGGAAGTTATATATATAAATTTATAGTCACGTGCACAAGATGAGCGCTTCATCCTAATGTGACGTCATTGTTAAGTAATGATGTCGTCTTTTGTTATCTCTGATGCTATGTTGTCCTTTTGTTTTAATATTCTTTAATATTCCCCTACTCACGGGGAAATATTTATAACCCCATCTCCTTTTTTTGCCTTGTAATACCCATACGAATCGAAACACAGAGGAGTTTCTTCTTCTGGGAGAAGACCACTTTCGAGAACTTAATTACGGAAAAAGTCAAACTTCGTTGTAAAAAAAAGTAGGCTACGAATACAACTCGAGGGAGTTGAGTTCTCGTATCCCTCCTCCATTGCGTTACCTTTGCAACACAAGGGGCTTCTTGCTTTCGTATTCATTTTGTGTGAATATTGGAAACTCAAGGCTTGTTCGCTGTGGTGCCCCCTTCTTTCTAGCCACCTCTGTTCTGTGGAACTCCTTGTCATCATCTGTTTTTCCTGTTGTTCTTAACCTTCCTTCCTGTAAATCCCACGTCTGCGCTTACCTTAGAGGTTTGCGTCAGGCTTGGTTGGGTGGATTATCATCCCTTTTATTTTCTGCCCCCTCCTTCACAATAGGGCTTTGCCCATGAATTGTATAGTCAAAAAAAATAAGAGACTGTATTCTCCCTTTAGCCTTAAGCTTTTGGAATTTGTGTAATGGAAACTTTAATAACCTGAATCTAATGGTGGCATACACAGCACAGTAAAAGTTCATTACGCAAATAAATTCTTACTTATTACAAACAATGCTAATTAAAATGAAAGTAAAATAAACAGCATAACTGAAAAAAAACAAACATTATTTTTTTTTTAATTAACATTCTAAACCTTTGTTCATAAAATTTAAAACTAATCACCGCACACAAAATTTCAAAAATTCGACGCTAGAACCAAATGGTCGACAAGGAAAATGGTCGGCATGGTTTCTCTAACGAATCCAACAAAACTTAACCTAACTTAACCTAACCTAACCTAACCTAACCTAAACTGAACTAAACTAAACTAAACTAAACTAAACTAAATTAAACTAAACTAAACTAAACTAAACTAACCTAACCTAACCTAACTTAACTTAACTTAACTTAACTTAACTTAACTTAACTTAACTTAACTTAACTTAACTCAACTCAACTCAACTCAACTCAACTCAACTCAACTCAACTCAACTCAACTCAACTCAACTCAACTCAACTCAACTCAACTCAACTCAACTCAACTCAACTTAACTTAACTTAACTTAACTTAACTTAACTTAACTTAACTTAACTTAACTTAACTTAACCTAACCTAACCTAACCTAACCTAACCTAACCTAACCTAACCTAACCTAACCTAACCTAACCTAACCTAACCTAACGCCTGGGGCGGGCTGTAGGGGAAATTTTTTTGATGTCGTGTCGACCATTTTCCCTGTTGACCACTCTGGCTAGTCCTTCAAAATTCATTAAAATGTGAGAAAAATCTTACCTTCTGCTAAAACAGAACTTCGTTCACACTTTTGACTGTAATTCCACTTTAGACTTTTCCGAAGATATTCCTTCTTCTCCTACTCTTTTGTGATTAACGTTATAACTTTCTTCTGAAGATGCTCTCTCTCTCTCTCTCTCTCTCTCTCTCTCTCTCTCTCTCTCTCTCTCTCTCTCTCTCTCTCTCTCTCCTCTCTCTCTGATCTAAACACTAAGAAGGCACTATCCTGACGGTATCCCGAATGTGGTTCTCTAATCTTGTGCTGACATCGAAGAAGGTGTACCACTCTCAACACCCTTATCTCTTAATCGCTTTAGCCTTAGCCCTTCCAAAGGTTTTCTAACCTACCCCATTCAAGAAAATTTGGAAACATTTCAAATCTTCTAATCTCGTTTTTTTTTTAAATCTTATATCTAAATTCTTTCTGGTTATTGATCCTCTACTTTTAGGTATTTCAGTGATTCTTTTGCTCTAACGTTGGACGTTTTTTTTTTTTTGTTTTTTTTGTTTTTTTTTTTTTTTTTTTTTAGTTAATACCTCAAGGGCATAGCCCTATACTAGGAGGGGAACTTCTCCAGGTAATTTCTACCTAGGATCCGGACTAGGGATCGAACCCGTGCCCTTGCCATGCGACTCTGTCTTCCTACCGATTAAATCACAGTAGCCTACCGTACCGAAGGTTTTCTAGAGTCTGATGTAAGGTTATGATCTGTACTTCCCTCTTTCTCTTCTCCTACTTTTCTCTTTGTAGCCTTCATTCTGATTTTCATTCCTGCCATTCTATGGCAGATGATATAG
>JABUQX010003922.1:15000-22500 GCA_015478945.1 Trachelipus rathkii | reverse complement strand
CGCCATATTTATGACGCAAAAGCTTATTATACAAGTACGAACAATACCACTATGAAAAAAACTCTCCGAAGGTTCCTGAGAATACTTAACCTCTTAGAAGCTTGTCTAGTATGAGAGTACTTAACCTATTAGAAGCTTGTCTAGTATTTGTCTAGTCATTGTGATGTCATTGTGAAGTGCGGTCGTGTTTTAGAGTGCTCTCGCTTGATAGTTTATATTTATTTTATTTATTGTTATTATTATTTTGTATAGCTGTGTTTAGTGAAAGTGTGTGTTTTTCAATCTTGTCTTTAATTTAATTAAAGTTTTTTATTAAATCATATCAGTTGGTATATACTTATTAGATTCAGTGAAGTTTTGCACATGGAGTTTTTAAAAGATAAGTTCTAGTTTTAAGTTTTTTCTTTGTCGTTTTTTTTTTTTTTTTTTTTTGGTTGCGAATTTTTAGTAGGGTAAACTGGGAAAGGTTACGTAAGTTTGAGTTTTATTTTTTTATTTATTATACAAAATCTGATTTTTAATTAATTTTAGCACATTAAACTTTTTAACTTAGGTTTTAGTGTTTGATGAATTTTATCCCGATTTTTCCTTTTGTTTTTGGCTTTTGTTCTTGTTTGTGTGTGTGTGTGTGTGTGTGTGTGTGTGTGTGTGTGTGTGTGTGTGTGTGTGTGTGTGTGTGTGTGAGTGAGATGGCAGATTTGCATAGATGTGGGCTTTCTATTGACTTCACCAACATCCGTGGCTTAAATTAACTCTGCTTCCAAGGCTGAAGAATACCACCTCTAACCTAGCCCTAATCTTTGCCTTTGTCTGAGATTCATTTGGCTGAGAATTCATCTAACCTGCTTGACGCATCCAACTATAACTTATTTATAATTTCCGTCTATATAAGTGGAGTATGGGCTATGTTAACATTAGCACTCCTGTAACACCGTGAATCTCGAATCACCTAATTTCGATGTTCTGTGGCTTAAAATCTTTCTTCCTTCTACTACAATAATCTTGTGCTTCTGCTACTGTTCTCCTAACAGAACAGATTTTCACGCCTTTTTTGAATATCTTACTACTTCTCACGAGACTGTTATATCTTCTCATCCAAATACTGAGGTCCTCTATCTAGGGGATTTCAATGTACACAACACTGAATGGTTGGGATCCTCTCATACTGATTTAGGTGGGGAGGAGGCCGAATCATTCAGCATTCTCAACGATCTGGAGCAACTAATTAAAGAACCAACACACATTCCGGATCGTCCCAACCAATTCTTGAACACACTTGACCTATGTTTCACCACTAGTCCTTCTCTCTGTAAATACACCACCTTCGCTCCTATTGGTAAATTTGACCACAGCCACATTTCTTAATTTTGTTGCTTACTCTTCAACATATCCATCTTGCCCCATGCGTTCTTTCACTTTGATCGGGCCGATTGGGGCTTTGCGCTGCTTCTACGCTAACTATAATTGAATGACTTTTTCCTCTGGTGACGCTTCGGCTTCGCCGACAAGGGGGGAGCTGTAATCGTTGATGGATGAGTAGGTTCATTTCTTCTTCGACTAAATCTTTTCTCCTCAAAATCCATGGTTCAATCGTAATTGCTCTCTGGCCATTCAGGCTAGATACAATGCATCGGGGGTGGAAAATTCTTTCTCCTATCACTTTCGCTAATTTTCATTCAGCTAGAAATCGTTGCAGGGATACTTTCGACGAGCAAAGCGGGCTTTCATCAAACGAAAGTGCGCTAACCTCCTAGGTTCTCCTACTGAAAAATCTTTCTGGTCTCTTGCCAAAAACATCTCCAACAACATCTGTAAACCTTTTTTCCTCTTATTCGATCTGATGGTTCTGTTGCTAACTCTCCCAACTGACAAGGCCACCCTTCACACCTCCTATTTTCTAACCCAACCCTGGACATCTCTGGTACCTTCTCCTCCCTTCTCTTCAGGTGTCCGGCGCCTTTGCCTGAGATTACATTTGATCGGGCATGGGCCCTTGAAATCTATGAACGTTAGGAAGGCGGGTGGCCCGGATGGTATTTCTCCCCGAGTTTTGAGGGAGGTAA
Source organism: Trachelipus rathkii (assembly GCA_015478945.1). Taxonomy (NCBI): domain Eukaryota; kingdom Metazoa; phylum Arthropoda; class Malacostraca; order Isopoda; family Trachelipodidae; genus Trachelipus; species Trachelipus rathkii. The sequence continues at coordinate 20,437 of JABUQX010003922.1, read as the reverse complement.
GCCCGTGCTGGCCCCTCTCTCGTTCAACTATACTTCTCTAGGGTCAATATCGAAGCACTTTCCTCAGTGCTAGCGCGCATATGTCCAACCTATTCGAAAAAAGGAAGCCGCTCTGATCCTTCTAACCTATCGCCCTATAGCTCTTAACCTGTATTCTATCTAAGATCTTTGAAACCCTTTTCAACTCTCTTACATTTAGATCACATCTAAACTTCTTATTCTCTTCTTTCCGATCGCCGGTACGGCTTTCGGCGCTCGAGGTCTACTGGTGAGTATTTCCCATTAACAGGGATTTCATATGGTTTTCCACCTCAGGGAATTACGGGAGACTTGCGTGGTGGCGCTTGACATATCCAAAGCATTTGACCGGGTATGGCACGCGTCGCTGCTCTCCAAGCTCCCTTCCTTTTCCTTCTTCTCTTTGCCTACTTATGTCTAGCTTTCTTTCAAATCGCCCATTATCGGCTGTTGTTGATGGGCGACTCTTCTTCCTTTTCTGTCAATAGTGGTGTTCCTAAGTCTGTCTTATCTCCTACTTATTCCTGCTTTTCATTAATGATCTTCGTCTGCACATCTAACTCTATTCACCTCATATGCCGATGACTCGACCCTTCATTCTTCAACTCATTTCAATTCTGCCCCTTCTTTTACTTCTAGAATTGCCTCTTAATCTTTCCGATTCTATTCTCGCCGATCTGGATAGAATTTCCTGGGTCGTCGCAAACCTTTAGAAATTAATTTTTTGTAAACCCAACTTCTTCTAAATCTCCCTCTCAGCACCTTCAACTTTCCCTATCTCTTTCGACGGTTCTTCGTCTCTCCTGTTGACAATATAAACATCCTTGGCCTTAACATAAACAAAAAATGTCTTGGAAACCTCTCGTCACAACGAATGGTTACAAGGGCCTCAAAGAAACTGGGAGTTCTGTTTAGACTGCGAGACTTTTTTCCTTCTTCTCACTCCAGCTTTACAAGGGTCTCATCCGCCCTTGTATGAAGTACTCTGGGGGGGCTCAGGTTTCACCTGGCTTTTGGATAGGGTCGAGTCAAGGCCAAAAGACTTATAAACTGTCCTGCACTTTCTAGTTCACTTGACCCCTCTATCTTGTGGTGCGATTTTTTGGTGCTTTATCTCTTTCATAGGTACCGTAGCGGCATTTGCTCGAGGGAGTTTCCACCTGCATGCCGCCTCTTGCAAAGACGCCCTCGTAGCACAAGGGGTGCTGTGTCGGCACATGAGTTTTGTGTTGATGTTAGCAACTCCAGACTAGCCTGCCAAGTGGTGCCTCCTTCCTTTTTCCGCCACCTCTCTTGTTCTAGAATTCCTCTTTCCATCTTCTGTGTTTCTACTCAATTTAATCTCCCTCACTTTAAAGCCCGCGTCTGTGCTCATCTGCGTAATTTGCGTTAGTTGAAATTTTGTTGAGTGTAACACCCCTCCTTGAATCCTGCCCGTGAGCGGTGGTGACAACTGTAAAAAATGAGAGTACTCAACCTCCAGAGTTATCTAGTAAGAGAGATTAACCCTTAAAGCTTGTCTAGTATGAGAGTACTTAACCCTTAGCTTCTGTCTAGTATGAGTATTTAAACTCTTAAAGCTTGTCTAGTATGAGAGTACTTAACCTCTTAGAAGCTTTTCTAGTATGAGGGACAATATGATTCGTTACAGAAAGGTCGCGATAAAAAGAAACACTTTGAATATTTATAACAGACGAAGGCTTGCGTTGGATTTAATTAGAATATATGTTATAGTTTTGGAAGATCTTGAAAGAACTTTGAATATTTGAACCATTAAGTACTTACATTTTCTTGTCCCAGAATTAGAAATTTGAAAAAGGTCATTTTTCCAAGGGTAATTTCCTAGCATGATTATTATTTCCCGTATTTTTTTAATATAAAGTTCGCACCTCACGGACATAGCCCTATTCTATCAGGGGAACTTCTCTAGGTATTTGCTACCTAGGATCCGGACGGATATAGTATATATATATATATCATATATATAGATATATATATATATATATATATATATATATATTATTATATATATATATATATATATATATATATATATATATATATATATATATATATATATATATATATATATTATATATATATATATATATATATATATATATATATATATATATATATATATATATATATATATATATATATATATATATATATATATATATATATATATATATATATATATATATATATATATATATATATATATATATATATATATATATATATATATATATATATGATCATGTCTGTTATCTGCCTCCACATACATATCGATTGCATGGATTCGAACACATTTCATAAAAGTCAAATAAAACTGTGTAGAGTCATATTTAAACTATAGTAATAAAAGAGCTTCACACCTTTGAAAATATTTTTTTTTTTTTAAAGTTTAAATATATTTAAACTAACGTAACTCAACATAATCTTACTTAACGTATCACAACCTTACTTAACAAATTTTATTTTTATATTTATAATTTATTTCACTTTTAGCATTGCTTAAACAACAAAAACATTCTTTTGTCACCATGCGCGCTCTTTGGTAACATTGTCTGATTATATGTTATAAAAGTGACTTAAGCTTTTAATTGGAAGCAAATAAAAAAAAAAAAAATATATATATATATATATATATATATATATATATATATATATATATATATATATATATATATATATATATATATATATATATATATATATATATATATATATATATATATATATATATATATATAGTTATTGTCAATCCTCCTAGTGGTAGGTCTTTTCTGTTTCCAATATAAGTCCCAGAATTTAAAAACTTTAATTTCTTATACAAAGTTTGACTTTAGTTTTTGTGAAGTAAACTTTTTTAAAAGTGGAGGAAGCAAGTTCGAGTCCCGAGAGAGAGAGAGAGAGAGAGAGAGAGAGAGAGAGAGAGAGAGAGAGAGAGAGAGAGAGAGAGAGAGAGAGAGAGAGAGAGAGAGAGAGAGAGAGAGAGAGAGTCACTGAAATTACGTATTTTCTGAAAGTTGAAATAGTATACACTCTGAAAGAAAATAACATTTTGGTGAATTTGTTAACCAGAATCACCATCACCATCACCATCACTATAATCTTCTTCTTCTTCTTCTTCTTCTTCTTCTTCTTCTTCTTCTTCTTCTTCTTCTTCTTCTTCTTCTTCTTATTCATGTAAACTGTGTAAAGTCTTTGCTAGTCGGTGTTCCGTAGTTCTTCTTCTTCTTCTTCTTCTTCTTCTTCTTCTTCTTCTTCTTCTTCTTCTTCTTCTTCTTCTTCTTCTTCTTCTTCTTCTTCTTCTTCTTCTTCTTCTTCTTCTTCTTCTTCTTCTTCTTCTTCTTCGTCATCTTTTTTTAAAATGAGAAGTTTTAATTTTAAAGTTTTGAATTGATTCGTTCGATGCGAATAACCCAAATTTAACTTTTATTCTCCTCCAATCCAAGATGGAGGACGAATGGCGAAAACTATTTTCATTTGACACTTCCTCCTCGGATAGAATTTATTTCGATTAGTAATTATAAAAGCCGTATATATATATATATATATATATATATATATATATATATATAGTACAAGTATCTTTATGTATATTTATATATATATATATATATATATATATATATATATATATATATATATATATATATATATATATATATATATATATATATATATATAGAGAGAGAGAGAGAGAGAGAGAGAGAGAGAGAGAGAAAACTATAGTGGATGTAGCAGTTGTGATTTCTCTTTTTTTTCTTCTTTTCTCACTATATAGGTTGTTAGTTCTTAATAGTTTCATAAAGGCATTGGTGGGTTTCAGGTTGGTACTGGGTGTTTCTTCTTCGGTCTGGTCATCTGCTGGGAGATGCTGTTGTTGTTTGTCATCTGCTTCTTTTGCCAGGGTGACCAGTTATGTAGGTGAAGTAGTTGGTCTCCGCCCTCTTCTTGGATTTTTCTCTTTGGATTTTTATCTTTTTCTTCATCTTCGGCTTTCTTATCTAGAACGAACTTATTCTTTTATGGGGAGTTTTAATTGGTTTTAAGGTTAAACGACTTACCTTGTTGGTTTCAGATTTATTGGAATTTTGAGATATGAGATATATTATTAAAAATTGCATAAGAATATGTATAAAACTTTTGTTGCAAATGGTAACAGTTGAAATAAGTTATAAAATAAAATTATACATATTAAAATTTTGTTGCAGTTCTTAACTGTGGATTATTATATAAAAACTTTTTGAATATTATACAAAAACATTTGATTACTATATATACTTCGCCCCCCAAATGCGGAACTACTATACACTAAAATGAACTTTTGTTCCCGTTACTCAATAAATGAATTGATCTTCATTGAAGGCGAATCAACAACTGAATGAGGAAGTTCAGTAGGCATGTATGAAGCTTGAGATTGATTTCTCTGGTGCGAATTTGAAGTAAATAAGAACCTTATAGAGAAGAGTGCCGATTGAATAAAGATGATAGTGCTATGCATTCTCCATTGTATTAAATATATCACTTTATGTTGAAAAGAGATCCTCCTCATTCTTCTAAGATTTATATATGGTAGCAGCGGTATGCTGTCCCAATTATATTAAACGTACCACTATATATGATTATTTATTTCTTCAGGATTACCCATTCAATTATTGTAGCAGTGGTATGCTTGCTCCAGTTGATTTAGACATAACACCATAAATGAGTGAATATTTCTTCAATCTTAACCAGAGAGCTCAGTAGGCGAAGTAGAAGTTTGTAATCTCAATCACTTCAGTAGAGAAAATACTTCGCTGTCATAGTGTCAAAGGAAATAGCCACGTTAAACTGAGGCTGGTAGGTCTAGGATTAACGGTGTGACTGTTGTTCACGTCTTCGCTGGTCCGCATGGTGGTTGAATTTTCTTATTTGATCTGGTCTTCTGCTGGGAACTGCTGTTGTTGTTTATCTGCTTCTTTTCCCAGAGTGACCAGTTATGTAGATGAAGTAGTTCGTCTCCGTCCTCTTCTTGGATTTTTTTTTTCTTTTCCTTCTTTTCCATTTTCGGCTTTCTTGTCTAGAACGAATTTCTTCTTCTTTGGGTTTTAATTGGTTTTAAGGTTAAACGACATATTTTATGGAATTTTTAGATTTATTGGAATTTTGAGATATATTGTTAAAAATGCAGAGTATATATATATATATATATATATATATAGTATATATATATATATATATATATATATATATATATATATATATATATATATATATATATATATATATATATATATATATATATATATATATATATATGTATATATATATATATATATATATATATATACAGTATAAATGAGATATATATATATATATATAGAAAGATATATATATATATATATATATATATATATATATATAT
>JABUQX010003922.1:0-7500 GCA_015478945.1 Trachelipus rathkii | reverse complement strand
GCACGAGATTTGAGGATTAGAGATTTTGAGATTTACAGAAAGGCTCAACTAGGGAGTTCTCTAGGCTGTCTCACTAGGCAACTGTGGTAAAACCAACTCGCTTGCTTTTAATGGAGAGCAGGATATGCTATTCCCAAGGCGCAACCTTATTTAGCTAACCTATAGCTTGTGGAGCGTTGGTTTACGGGGATCAGAATGCTTACGGGAAGTGGCCGAAAGCACTGTTTACCTGGAAACGCGTTATGACCGTTTCCCAAACCTTCGGGTTTCCCTAAGAGCTTTTCGCGAAGTCGGCCATTAGCTAGAGATCATCAGAGTCTGCTGTTGGATAGGTCCCCCTCTAAAGGTGGTAGTGACCAAGGCCTTCAGCCTTTCCCCTGTTGAATTCGGTTTTAGCGGCCTTTGGCACGGCATGAAAAACTTTCTGGAAAGTGTGACAAACATAGGATAACTAAAGTTCAACCATTGGAACGTAGTGACCGGTTTCCAACACTCAACTTCGAGTTTCCTCCCAGAGCTACTGGAAGTGGCCATAAGCTCGCCCATCATACCCCTCCTTGATCGTGAAGTGGCCGCTCTGGAGTGTGTTTTTCTCTCCATTTTTAGCAACATTGTAGTTCTACCGTCGACCCAAAAGGCCTTCCCAGATATATCCCTAAGATCGAACTCCACGGAAGTCGGCCGCACTTCACACAGAAGACGCCAGTAAGCTTACGAGAAGTGGCCGCACAAAGGTCCTTTGTTTATCTGGAACGGTAAGTGAAGCGTTTCCCAAATAACATCCACTTTTCGAGTTTCCCCAGAGCTTTTGGTAAGTGGCCATAAGCTCGCCTCACTTGGACGAGAAGTGCCGACGAGTGGGTTCCCATTTTAGACGTAAGTGGACCGTCGCCCCCCCATTCTGGCGGAAGTGGCCGCAGTCTGGGATCCCTTATATGTAACATCTATTAAACACACGTAAGCTGACCTTATTCTGTCCCATTATCAGGTTCTATATTAGGTGGTAAATCCTTCGCAGAAATCCCATTAATTCTGCTGTCTATCAAATCACGAAATAATAACATACAACGCTCTACTCCGAAGTTACCACGCTCACAGAAAGTATACCACCAACATAAGGTACGCACTTCACTAAAAGCCACGTTAACACGCTTATTAGAGCAAATATAAGGAACGCGACGCGAGGCCAGCCGGCAACAGAGCCGCCGGCGCATATTCCCTCGCACATAATATATATAATTAGCGACCACCGAAAAAGAACGCCCCGGCCCCGGCCCCGGCCTCCGGCCAAAAATCCGGGAGGAAAAACGCGGGGTTTCTGCCGGGTCTAAACTGTATAATTACACTAAATAAATAAAGAGGGGTTAAATCAAACAAAATGAAAAAAGAAATTTTTTTTAATCCATTAGTCCTAATTGTTATAAATTGGAAATAGGCAAAAGAGAGTGAGAACAATCTAAATATAATCAATATTATTAATATAAGGTAATATGATTTGTGGTCATGCTATAAATTTTATTCCGGCAAATTATAAGAAAATTTTTGATAAAATACCGAATGTCTTTAAATAAAATATATTCGAAATTTGTATATCACCTCATCACGAAATTCCGGAAAAGGCACAATAATATAAATTTATTAAAATATCTAATGGTATTATTTATAATTAATGTAAATATCTTCAAGAATCAAATATTTTCCCGAAATCTATTTTCAAATTATAATTATTATAATTGAATTGAATTAATATATAATAAATAATTAATAATATTAATATATACTATATACTATATATATATATTAAATATAATATATAAATTTTATTATATATAGATTTTTATTATATTATATCTATTATTCCGATATACCTCACTATATTGATATCGTATATATATATATATATTTATATACTCACTCTATCTATTATATATATTTATCTATAACTATAAAAAGACAATATTAATCTTTAGAGAGGAAGCCCTTGAATTCTTTTTTAGTGTTATGCTTTATCTGTCACTTAATTCTTCTTCTATCGACTCTTATATCGACAAAATTAAACCTTGTTAAAGCAGGAGACTTTTTTTTAATGAGAATAAATTTAAAAAAGGAAAGCCTAAATTCTCTCCGTCCCGACAACGCGTATAATTTCATTGTTCTTGTTTTTCTTGGTCTTCATCTTCTTGATCTTCATCAGTTTTCAAGTGTGTTTCAGTTTGTGTCTGCTATTTTCTCATGGTGTTGTTGAATATATTTTGTGATGATGGTATGAGGGTAATATGAGCTGTTTTAATATATCGCCACACACGGTGAAAGGGTCCACCTCTCTCTATTACCACACATAACTTCTTTCCACTTTAATTGGCAAATATACACACACAAACTTCGCGCTGAGTATTGGGATCCCCACTGTCTCCCATACTTAGTAACATATACACATTAATAAACAGAATTTTATATATTTTTTACCCCACCCTTTTATTAAACTCAATAGCTTTATTTGATCTATGATTGTAGATGTACCCATTTTCTCTGTCTCCTCCCTCACAATCACCCACACCCTAATGCTGTCCTAAACTATCACAATTAACTCTACTTCATTTACCTTCAGTTCTATGTAAATAATTCCGCATAAAATGCCTTCCAACAACTCCCTACTTCCCTTCCTCGATTATCCTTAATCACATGGAATAACAATTACTTTTGCAATTTACTATATACTCAGAAAACCAGACATTCGCCACCAAACCTCCACTATACATTGTGCTATCTAAATCTTCCCTAACACACAAAGATTATCCTTGTTCTCTGTCATCTCTATTTCTTTCCGTCGCCTTTTCCCCGTATACTGCCTTCCCCTTCTCTCCTAGCACAAGATAAACTAACATTACATCCCACAATACTTCTCCAATCAACTTTCAACTCATCCTGTTAGTCCTTTTCATCACAAACAGCATTTAATAAAGCAAAAAAAAGTACTATAGCCAGCACCTTTCCCCCGAAAAAGCAACAAACCCTCCCTTCCTTTACCAATTCCCCTCAATTCACGCCTCTTACATTTTCGTTATAAAACAAATACTCTAACCAACAATATTATCTCATTCCATTCAATAACATCACTCTTAAAACACTATTTCTCCAGCCCCAAAAACGAAAAGAAATCTTCCCCCAAAGCGTAATCTATTCAACCATCCCTGCAATACTTGCAATACAACATAAATATTTGCCTGAAACCATACGATTTGCAAAGACCGTTTGTTATCTTCACAGACGCTCGACTGTCCTCCCCCTCTTTTCTTTTTTCCGCACTTTTCATTTTCATTTACCATCCCATGTGTCCCCTCATGGTGTCCTCTTTGTTCCATCTCATGTGTACATTTCTTCCTTCCTCTTTCCCCCATTTCTCCTTCCTTTCCCCATTTTCTCCTTCTTTCCTTCTCCTTCTTTCTCCTCCTTTCCCTGAAGCCATCAATTCTTGATGATGATTTCATAGTTGATGTTTCACACAATATGGTCTTTTACTCCTCTTCTTTGCTCTTTTCTTTTTCTTGTTAATAAGTTTCGTTTGTATCCTAGTTAGAAAAAAGGAAAAAAAAAAAGAAAAAGAAATGGAGAATATGATAAAGAAAATTAGCAAAGTGAATATGAATTAAGTAAGGGAAAGGAAATGTTAAAGAGAATGAGAACTAAAAAGAATGGAGAAAATTAATGGAAAAAAGAATAGCGGAAAAATAAATGAAAATTTATTTAGAAATATATCAACCGAATGCAAAATATAAACATCGAGACAAAAAAACCCTAAAGTTTTAATCAAAATAAAAATAAAGAAGAGGAAATAACCAAAAAAGGTTAAAAAAATAACAAATAGTAAATAAATTAAAGAATAATCATGAGGAGATAAAACAAGGAAAGAAGAAAAAAAATTTAGATTCTAAGATATGTCAAAAATGCTTGAATCTTACAGTTGAATGTATGGACAGTAAAAAAATATATTAAAATTAGCTAAATGAAAAGAATGCAGACGAAACCATGGAAAAAAATTTTTTTAGTAAAATTATTTATTCGACAAAATAATGCCAGAAAATTTAGAGAGAAGCAAAAAAAAAATAACCGAAAAAGAAAGAAAATTGAAAAATAATAAAAATAAAAATGCAAAAAGATGAAAAACAATAAACAAAATGAAAAACAAAAACGATTTTCCCCCCCCTCCCCTCTTGAAATCATGAATCATACCCAAAAATAAAAAAATTTCATAAATTTTCAATTAAAATTTCAAAATACATTTAACTATAATACCTTCTTCAAAACCACACACAATAATGAATGAGTCAAACATAATAATAATAATTGAAAACAAAAAAGATGTAAATATAAAAGAATATACAAAAAAAAAAATAATAAAAAAAAAAAAAAAGGTTTCGTTCCTTATGAAATCTCAATTTATTAAACCGATTTTGTAGATAAACATCTTTAAGTCGCACCATATGAATTTGCAGATACGAATCTCTTTTTTTTTTTTTTTTTTTTTTTTTTTTTTTTTTTTTTTTCAGCTGTCACCACTTAATATAACACGATTTTTTTTTTTTGGTGACAGTTTTCAATATACTCGAGGCAAGAGGGGAAGCGAAGAACGGGAGATATGTACAAATAAGAGGGAGAAGGGGAAAAACATAATACAAAAATCCTATTTGCAGTTTGAATATGGGGCGAAGCATTTTGCGAAACAGGGGGTAGGGCGTAGAAAAGAGAGGGAGGAGGATTGGTATAACCAAAATTTGTTCAAAGATAAAAATCTATTATTTTGCATATAAAGTACCTAATTTAATTGCAATACAAAAAAATATAAAGAATATTTTTACAAGTTTTATACTGGTAAAATAAAGAGTAGAACGTCATTTATTTTAATATTAAATAACTGGTATATATAAATATTATATATATATATATATATATTATATATATATATATACATAATATATATATAATAATATAATAATATATAAATGCTGTTATATTAGTTATTGTAATTATATATTATATATATATATATATATATATATAATATACTATATTATAGTATATAAAAGTCGCGCACCGCAGCGATGAAATTACCATCCATTTTAACTGGTTCATATGGTGGTGCAAGGGTTTCCCATGACAATTCCAGTGCCTAATGGTTTGGCTTTCTGTTTCTCCTTGTTTTCGTTTTTTTTGCTTTTGTTTTTACAATCCACCCACATGGCGCGCAACTTTTGGACTCCTCACTCCTCCGGACAGTAATCTTAACACAGACACCCACCTTATTATCCCACAATATTCCATATACACATAGTTTATAATCACACGACTCCTCCTTTCTAAGATGAAGTCTTGCAGACATTCCACTCTATTCCATTAAATATCATCCCTATGGGTGACGTAGGGAGAAAGAAGAAAAATTTTTCCTCACACAGCTATAGTTCTGCGTGTCATAAAAAAGGGGCCCAAATGGACTAAATAGGAAAGATCGAAGAAGGGGTAGTTTGGTTTTTGGGCTTGCCCGAAAAAACATTACCACACTTTTTTTATCTTCTTAATTTTCTTTTGCCCAGGGGTACTTTCGTATAGAGGAATGATAAAATTGCACCAACATAGGATATATGAAGGAGGCAAATGCACTTTGCTCGTAGAAACAGAGGTCGTGATGTATTCGACCGTATCGGCCGTTAGAATTAAATAAAAGTGATAAAATAATAATCTTTCCTTTTACCCTTTTTCATCCCCCAAATTTTCTCCTACTTCCCCTCTATCATTTTTCTTTCATCTTTCCGGCGAAAGAAAAAAAGTATGGAATATCGGTTCATAAGGTATGTGGTGTAACATGTGGAATGGTTTTTTCTTCATCACGTCAAGGGATAATAAAAAAAAAAAAAATGTTGAGGATAGAGGGGAAGAAAGAGAAAAGAAGGGAAAGAAAAGGAAATACTGTATTATTTTTTTTAAGAAAAAAGGAGGTTTATGTATTGTGCAGCAGATCCGGGTGGGTGTTATAATTTTATTTTATACTTAAATACAAAAAAATTTTTAAATTTTTGGGAGGGGTTAATTATATTCTTTTTTGTGATGTTTTGCGCCCTCGAAAGGCTTCGCTGGTATGGAGGATGAGAAGAGAAGAAAGAGACGTGACACCAAACCATAAAGCAATGATGAAGAGGAAAACGTGAAAAAAAAAAAAATAAAATGGAGGTGATGTGGGATAGTGTGAAATGTGCTTGCGCTGGTGTGGAAAGGAAATAGAAGGGGAAAGAAGGAGTTTGCACAATTTCTGGATGAGTGACATCTTATTGTTAGCAGAGGTTATGGTAGAATAATTTTGTTTTGTGTGGCGAACTCCAATTAAATATAAATGGGTTAAAAAAAAATTTAACAGTTTGAAAAATTAAAATACAAAGATGGGTCAAGGGTAGGTGTGGTTTGGAGTTTTTTTTTCAGTGAGGAAACATATGGTCCAATCATGTCTGAAGGGTAAGGTTGAAGAAGAAAGAGTTGCAATTTTCTGGGAATATTCCCTGAATTGAAATGATGGACGGGTGGTTTTGGAAACTGGGGGGTCGGAGTCGGAAGTCTAGTTTCTTTCAACTTGATTTTTCTGTTGATTGTTGGATTTATCTCATTCAGCATCATTTCCCCAAATACAACCGTAGCCAAAAGGGATGTATAGCATGGTGACTTTGGGGATATATCAAGGAGGATAAAAAAATGAAAAGAAATGGGGCGAATAACATTTATATAATTTTTCTTTTCATCTTTTACTGGTTTCCTTTCTGTGAGGAAGAATTGAGTTAATTTGTGGTGTGTTAATAATAAAAGAATTATATATAATTAACTTTCCCTTATAAAAAAAACCAGAAAAGAGTAAATTCTACCCCATAACTGTAATGCACAAACAAGAGTTGTGGGATAGTAGGTAAGGAGGAACGAGAAAAGAGATGGGTATCCGAATCGAGATCCGATCTCCGGGTTCCTCCCTAGAATGTTGAAAAAGTAGAATGTATGGGGATGGGGGGGATTTGAATTTTCTGTGTTGGAAAGAACGGGGAATGTTAAAGTATGGTGTTGGGATGTTTTTAAAAATAACAGTGGAAAAGAGCTAGGGAAGGAAAAAATGGGGATTAATTCGGAAAAAAATTCAAATGGTTTTATTTTTTTTTACTTGCTTTTTTTTTGTAAAATTATTGTATAAAAAAAAGATTAGTTGGGCTTGGAGAGGAAGGAAGGTTGGGTGGATAAAAAAGGAAGTTGGGGTAGAAATTAAGAGTGGGGAGGAAAAGTTAGTTATAAAAAAAAAGTAGTGAACAAGTACCCAATAATGGATAAGTATTATACAAATAGTAGAGCGCCTGGCCTGTCAAATAAAATCCAGCAGGTTTTGATGGAAATACACGAGATCTGGCTACAGTAACAACGCTTTGTTTGGAGAAATTGAAAAGAAAAAAGGAAAAACAAAAATCGCTTCCTCTTGGG
>JABUQX010003921.1:0-25000 GCA_015478945.1 Trachelipus rathkii | reverse complement strand
TATTTTATTGAATAAAGAAGTATGTTATCTACTGAATTTCAAAGCTCAAACTTATAATTATTTAAAGTGTAATAAATAATTATAATTTTATGTAAATTTTAAAATTATCATTAAAATTAAAATTAAAGCCAAAACGACTATTTATTTGGATAAAGAAGTATGTTATCTACTGAATTTCAAATTTCGAAGTTTTAATTATTTAAAGTGTAATAAATAAGATAATTAAAATGTTTTATAAAATTTAAAATATTACTTACTTAATTTCAAACTTAAAAATTATTATTATTCAAAATGTAATAAATAATTATATATTTAAGAAAATTTTGAAATTTCATAATTTCAAATCTGAAAATTATTATATAAAATGTGCTAAATAATTAAAATTTTAAGAAAGTTTTAAAATATTACCTCTGAATTTCAAATCTGAAAATTATAACAATAGATATAATTTTAAGAAAATTTTAATGTTTCGTACTGAATTTCAAATCTAAAAATTATAGTTGTTTAAGGTGTAATAAATAATTTTAAAAATTTTAAAATATTACTTACTGAATTTCAAATTTCAAAATTATAATTAGTTAATGCGTAGTAAATATTTATAATTTTAAGAAAATCTTAAAATATTACCTACTGAATTTTAAATCTGAAAGCTATAATTATTTAATGTGTAATAAATAATTATAATTTTAAGAAATGTTAAAACAATACCTATTTAATTTTAAATCTGAAAATTATAATTATTTAAAGTGTAATAAATGATAATAATTTTATGAATTTTAAAATATTATCTACTGAATTTCAAATCTGAAAATTATAATTAAAAGTATAATAAATAATTATAAGTTTAATAAAAATTTAAAATTTTACGAACTGTATTGAATTTCAAATCTGAAAATTATAATTAAATGTTAAATAAATAATTATAATTTTAAACAAAATTTAAAATACCTATCAAATTTCCCAACTGAAACTTATAATTATTTAAAGTGTAATAAATAATGATAATTTTAAAATAATTTTATAATAATATTTACTGAATTTCAAAATCTGAAAATTGTAATTGTGTAATGCGTAATAAATAATCAAATTATAAGAAAATTATAAATTATAACGCCTTGAATAATTATTTTTCTAAGATTTAAAATTATTACTATTTATTAAACCCTAAATAATAATAATAATTTTAAACCTTTTATTATAATTTTAAACTATTAATAATAAATTATATAATTTAAATAAACCATATTATAGTTACAATTTAAAAAAATTAAATGGCTATACTAATTTTTTATAAATATAATAATTTCATTAAAGAGTTCGCACCGCAATAGCATTGCCCTATTTCTAGGAGATAAGCTACCCTAGGTAATTATTTCCTAGGATACGGACGAGGTATCAAACCCTAGCCCCTTGTCTTGCGACTCAGTCACTCTACCGATTATGCCATGGTAGTTCTTAATATTTATTATGAATGTTTATTTTATAACAATATATAAAAATATTATTGCCATTATTAAAAACTTATTTTTGCTAACTTTTTAAAATTAGCTTAGCTGATTTGTAAAATTACTATTTAAAAAAAAATTATTATTGCTAACTTTATAGCATAATTATTATTGCTAATATAATTTCTAATATTTTAAAATTATTATTGCTGGTATTTAAAAAAAAAAACAATATTTTTACTTTTTTATAATTTTATTGCTCCTTCATTTTTTAAAAATTATTATTGCTTATATTTTGAAATTATATTTTTGTTAATTTTTAAGAAGTATATTTGCTGAATTTTAAGAAAATATTATTTTTTATCTTTAAAAAATTATTATTGCTAAATTTTTAAAACTATTATTGCTAACTTTTTTACATTTCAGCTTAAAAAATCTATTATTGATAACTAAAAAAAAAAACATTGCCATAATAATAATTTTAACAAAAAACTATTATTGTAATTTTTTTTATAAAAATAATTATTATTACTAAATATTTACAAGTAATATTTCTTTTGAATCTCTTCACAGGTCCCTGTCGATCCGAATTCAGGAATATTCATAACTCTTAACCCAGCTGGCAAAGGTTACGGAGGAAGACAGAAATTACCAGATAATTTGAAACAGTTATTCCGACCAGTGGCAATGTCCAGACCCGACAACGAACTTATTGCCGAAGTAATTCTTTTCTCCGAAGGTTTTAAGAACGCAAAGGTTCTTGGAAAGAAATTGGTTTCCATATTTTCCCTCTCAAAGGAGCTGTTAACTCCTCAACAACATTATGATTGGGGCTTAAGGGCTTTGAAAACAGTTCTCAAAGGTTCTGGAAATTTATTGCAACTTGAAAGGTAAGCCTCTTGTGATTATTAATCACTTACAAATATTATAAATATTAAATATTAAATATAAATATGTAAATATTATAAAAATTAATCACATAAATATTGTAAATATTGGTAATAGTTAAGATTAGCGTAGCGTTACGTTACGTTACGCAGCGTCGCATGGCTTTTACATTTTTGTTCATATGTACGTCATTTTGCATTGCTTTTCGTCACTATAGGTCGTATTCATAACTTTGAGGTTCCGCCACTCCGGATCCTGATTTAACTCGGCCTTCAGACCCATTTTTTTGACTCCGGGTCCATTCAAAACCTTGCGGGTCCGAGACTCCGGCTACGCACCCCTAGTTTGAAGTACACATTTGTAAATTATAATGATGCATCGAATGTGTTCTTATTACTCATACATTTGCGGATGCAGATGTAAGTGCAGATATGTGATTTTAAAACATTTCGGATACGAGTGTCACATTATGTGAAGATACTCTTCAAGAATATTTAAGCGGATGTAGATGCTGCAGAAGATTATTCTCATAAATTATTTTTATTTTAATCTCAATATTATGCGGAGAGGGGGACTAGGGGGCTGAAGGACTTACATTGTCTGATGATGCCGTATAGCTTAGCGTCAGTAATATTTAAATATATATATATATATATATACTATATATATATATATGTATATATCTATATACATATATATATATACTAGTATCTACTCTTATATATATAGGGTGTTTCTAATGTTCATTTACATCGTTATAGGATTGATAGAGGAGGTCGAGATGACCAACTTCTTCAGGTGGCAAAATTCACGTAAGGTCCACGGTTATCCTACTAATAAATGAATGATAATAACTTAGACTCTTTGGGTATTATTATCCTCTCAGGGGTATCACTCGAGGCATTGTAATTGTGGAACACAACCTGTACACCTTAGAGATAGAGCCCTCTTCTGCTCCCCTTACCGGAGTAACCGTGGACCTAAGTGACTTTTACCTCCGGAAAAGTTGGTCATCTCGATCTCCTCTATCAACCCTCCAGTGTTGTAAACGAGCTTTAGAAACACCCTATATATATATATATATATATATATATATATATATATATATATATATATATATATATATATATATATATATATATATATATATATATATATATATATATATATATATATATATATATATATATATATATATATATATATATATATATATATATATATATATATATATATTTATATATATGGAATAGACTGTAAGTCTAGGCCTATCCCAACGAAAAATTACTTCAATATTTTCACTGTTACTTTTACTTTATTTGAATATTTTTCCTTAGCTTAGCTCACTTGGATTAATTAAAAGTTTGTTTCCTTATTATTTATTTAAGTAATTGATTTATTTGTACTTTGTACATAATATTACACTTAACCTAGGATACGTAATTTATAAGCGTGCAACGCGCTAATAATATATTTTCGTTCTCATCATTTCAAAAACCAGAGTTACCAACACTACATATTTAAAGGCGTGTTCTCGGCAACAATATTACGTAATTCTTAAAGTGTATTCAGTCAAACATATAAAAAAATATTTTATAAAAATCATATTAAATGTTGTTTACACTCGATAATGAACAATTGTTGCATGTGGTGACTTTTGGAGGGTGAATTTCCAAGTTTCCATTTTACTCTGCGTTGAGAGTATGGCGAACCTTTGAGAAAAGAAAGAAGAGGAGAAATAATTTCAGAAATACCAGGAAGAGAAGAGCGAAAATAGTTTAGACTGCCTATGAAAGAACGTAAATCTTTGATAGTCTTGGGTTTTGGGATATTCATAATAGCAGTGGTTTTATCCTCATTAGGGAGCATGGAGCCTTCGGACACATCAAAACTTAACCCGAGATTGTCCAATTTGGCACTTATCAGCACTAAGTCTCAAGTTAAAAGATTTTAACCTGTCTAGTACCATTTCTAAAATCTTCATGTGTTCATCATGAGTAGGAGTAGCGATGAGGATATCATCAATATATATAAAAATGTTAGGGATTTTAGAAAGAATTAAAGATATGTATTTCGTAAAACTAGTGGGACTGGAATGGAAGCCTTCTACAATACTATTATATGAGAAACTGCCAAAAGGAGTATTGATAGTTAAGAACTTTCGACAATCGGGGTGGACTTTAAGATTATAAAATGCCTTCTTTAAGTCTAAAACCGAAAATACTTTACACCCATGAAGTAAGTTCGTAAAGTCATTTAAGTTAGGGAGACTGAAGTTGTCTCGAACAGCCCTTTTATTCAGTAATCTCAAATCGGCTACTATTCGAACTCCACCACTTGGTTTAGAAAGCACTGAAATCGGAAATCCCCAAGTTGAGTGTGAGGAAGAAAGTACTCCAGCATTTACTAATCTGCCTATCTCTTCTTTTGCCTTATCATATAAACTAGTAGGGATTCTGCGACTTTTAATGTTTATTGGGGAACCCATAACTTTAAATTTATATGGAATTAATTCATTTAAGGAATTTTGTTCAGCTGGGGAAAGGGGAAATTTTGTAAAGCCTATTTCACTTGTATTATTAAATTCACTTTTATTCATGCTTATTTCATTTCTATTTTTATTACATTTGTAGGAGGCATTGTCCTGATAGCTACCCCCAGGGATACTATTATTATAATTATCTCTCACATTAACATCATTATCTAAAATTTTATATAGCCTAAATCATCAAACAACATTTTATATTCACCTAATAGAGAAGTATAAAGGGAAGGGGCGGAAGGGAGTTTAGGAGAAAGGGTTCTTAAATTTATATAAGTGGAAATATAGTTTCGTCCATGGGCGGTGCTTCCAGAGTCATTCCTTGAATGACTTCTAGAATAAGCCAGTTGTATCAATTATAATATTTGAGTTAAAATCTAGGTTAAATTTATATTTAGTAAAAAAATCTATCCCTAAAATATTGTCAATTACATCAGCGATTAAAAATATATGCTCATAGTCCCGCTTTAGCAGGAAATTTAGTTTTTTAGTTATACAATCATAAATGTTAATCTGACTTCCATTAGCAGCTGTAAGAAAGCCAATAGGATCTTTCCTTTGCTCTGCAGAAGCCTTTAAAATAGCAAATGAACTCTCTGTATCTAACAGAAATAATTGCTTTGAATTAGCGTCATATATACGAAGGAGACAATTAATTGCAAAATTTTTACATTCGTTTACATTTAAAACTTTGGAAAGCACTGACCCATTGCAAGAATCTGCATTTTCAACCCGCATCACAGTATTTTGGCTTGGAACTAAAGGTTCCAGCCCAATAACTGACTTTTCGCTACCTTGATAATGCATATCCTTACCCTTAACACTATTATCGGAGGAAATCAAATTTTCCCTATACCAAGATTCATTTTCACTCAACTGAGAAGCTCTCTCGCATAAAACAGATGGTTTTACGCCATTAGTTGCATTTTCACTCGAATGAACATGAACCTGGATATTATTTTTATTAGCATGCAAAATTGTATCAACATTTTTACCTATACTGTTGTAATTATTATTCAAGTTTGGTTGGGGGTAGCTTTCCTCCCTAATACGTTCTATATTGTTAAAACTAGTTTTGTACTTACAAATTTTCCGAGTTACCACCGGGTTAAAACGCACTTTCTTTGTACAGGAGCGTAACTCCACCCCTATACTTAGTTTCCTTGCGAAATTAAGGAAGTAGGTCCAGCATTGTTTTGTGATAGCGCTTGTGCCACCAAATAAGCCATTTTGCAAGTGCCTCCTTGGCACCTGGTAGCCATTTCACGGAATGTGAAATGGTAGTAGCAAAGGGATCCATCCTTTCTAAATCCTGAATGTGATCGACGACGGGGAGAACGACCTCTGTCCCAGCCAGGAGAGCGACCTCTGTCCCAACCATTATCACTACGAGACATCCGTAGATCCAATTGATTCACTTGATATGTTAGGGCTTCAAACTTCTGGAACAGTTCACTAATTTGACTAGAAATTTGAGCCAAATCTTGGCGTGAAATGTGGTCTTCTTTCCTAAGTTGGGGATCACTGGCCCTGGTAGGGACGAATAGAGTCACAGCATTGACCGAATAATCTGGAGAAGATTTTGACTTATGACCTTGTGATTTCATGAACACGTCAGCTGCTTCGGCCAATTTATGAATATCCGCATCCCCTTTCAATACTGTTAATAACGGTACTAGATCCTCAGGTAAAACACGTAGAAACATCTGCTTCATAAGGTTTTCGTTTTTGATGTAGAACCATTGATAACTGCCGGCGCCTAACGATGCTATTAATTCTGTTAAGTTATATGTTGGGCTTTTCACCAGGCTTTAAGCTCCTTGCTGAAAAACGTTTCAGCTTTCTCTTTATCAGACGGAGCATAAGTTTCATTTACTAGGCGAACGAATTCTTCACATGTTTGGTCGTTGATAAGAGAGCTTATTCTTGAAGTTATCGTCGAAGGTAAGAGAGGACCGAGAAGTTGGGACTTTTTTTCGTTATTATCAGTCACAAAAAATATTAGGCTAAATAGAAAATTCCACTCTGTCTAAGCATTGCCCACATTCCTACTTATCAAAACGAGGAATGCCTGCACAGAGAGTACTTTCTTGTTACCTCTTCGATGTGGTTCGGGTGATGGAGAACGAGAACGATCATCTCACCCGATATGCTAAACTATTATGATCTGTGACCTCATCCTATTTAGATGTTCGTGTTGCCATCATATCAATTTATTTCATCTTGGCTTCCAACATCTACATCGACGATGGAAATACAGGACGCTGGGATTATTTAAATTGTGAGCACAGACCTGGGCTTCCTCAGTCGAGTCATCTTTGTAAACGCAAATAATTTTCTACTTTTTTTTTTCATAGCATAGTCTCAAAAATTTATGCAGTTAGGCTTAGCCTATTATTGTTTATTGATTTAAAGCCTACCTAAGTCAGTAGTTTATTTATTAAATGCTATATTAGAGTTTAGTAATTTTTTTTATCACTGTCTTAATTGTACATTCACTTAAAAAAATTTATTTCACTGTTTTATTAGTTATTTTGATGTAAAGCACTTGACTCACTTCAACTACACAATTACCAAAGTAGGCTAATGTTGTAAAATTGTTTAAAAAAAAATTATAACACCATTTATTTATAAAAATAGACTTGTTGCCATAATAATGGTTGTAGCTTATATAGGCCCTAAGACAGGATAGATAGTTCAGTAGGCTATAGCTCTAGACTAGGTCCGGCCTAATTTTATTTAAAGTTTATCTGTATTTTTAATTTTATCCCTTTTATAATATTAGAATATTTTCTTTCTTGCTTTAATGTTATTTATGAATGCACTAAAAAAACTAGTCTTTTTAATTCTACTGTTGAACGTAAATATGTGCTTGCGTAGCCTAGGCTATACCACAGTTACTATGGCTATACTGTACTATTTTTCCAAAGTTATTAATTTCACTAATATTTTACTTTTCTTAATTTTTTTCAATTTTAATTTCTTTTATTTATATTTTCGTTTCTTTATTATAATGTTTTTATTCCTTTGTTTTCGTTCACTCTAGGGTCAACCAAACGTGGAATAGACTGTAAGTCTAGGCCTATCCCAACGAAAATTACTTCAATATTTTCACTGTTACTTTTACTTTATTTGAATATTTTTCCTTAGCTTAGCTCACTTGGATTAATTAAAAGTTTGTTTCCCTTATTATTTATTTAAGTAATTGATTTATTTGTACTTTGTACATAATATTACACCTAATCTAGGCTACGTAATTCTCTTACGAGTTGTCACGCTAATAATATAAATTCGTTCTCATCATTTAAAAAACCAGAGTTACCAACACTACATATTTAAAGGCGTGTTCTCGGCAACAATATTGCCCCGTATCTTAAAGGTATTCAGTCAAACATTAAAAAAATATTTTATTAAAAATCATTAAATGTTGTTTACAGTCGAATACGAAACATTGTTGCAGTACTACTATATAGATACTATATTATATATAATTACATATACTAATATATTAATATATAATATATATATATATTATTATATATATAGAATAATATATATATTATACTATATATATATATAATATATATACTATATTATTAATATATATATAGGTCCTATTCTGTTATACGACTCTCATTTAATTTTCTTCTGTTTTTTTTTTTTAAATATTATTGCTACTAATGATACCAAACAATGAATTCAGTTGCGTAACGGACGATCAAAGTTCAATAATATTTTAAAATAAGTATTTAAAAATTCACATTTATGTTAAATATTTTTTCAAAATGAAATATCTCAAAAAAGTACGAAACTTACAGAAAAAACCAATTTACATATTGGAATCAGCGTATAAGCTTATATATAAAAAAAAAAAAAAAAAAAAAAAATACTATAGTGATATATATCTATATATATATATATATATATTATAGTAGTATATATATAACTATATATATATATAATATATATATTTATATATATTCAAATAATATATATATAATATATATTATATATACGGTATAATGGCGTACTATAATATAACTCATAAAGAAATATCTCGAAAAGTACGACAATAACAGAAAAACCAATTACATATTTCGAATCAGCGTATAAGCTTATTAAAAAAAGTAAAAAAAAAAATTAATAAAAAAAACTGCAAAAAAAAAAAAAAAAAAAAAAAAATAGGGGGGCTCGAGACAGGGGACAGAGGGGGACGTTTTCCTACCCCGTAGCGGAGGGCGGGGAACCCGCGGACACCAAATAACCAAAGAACGGGGTTCGAGACCCCTCCCCGGAGGGGGGGAAAATAGTCCTACCCTGTAGTCCCCCGGAAGCCGAGAGACCCCGACTTCTTTGCCATCTTTGCGGGTTACCCTATGGGTATCCTTTAGTAAAAAAAAAAAAAAAAAAAAAATTGACGGAGTTGTAAAACCGTAAAAGGCGGTCCATATATTTTGCAATCAATGGTCCGTACCACTGAAATGATTGTTGGTATATATACTAGAAATATATTAAAAAAAAAACAAAAAAAATTCAAACTACGGAGTCGTAAAAACAGAAGAGGTCCTATATTATATATATATATATTATATTAATATTATTATATATATATATATATTTAATATATAATATATATATAATATATTATATAATATAATATAGTATTATAGTATTATAGTATTTTTTATATATATATATAATCACTAATATATATATATATATATATAAAGATGAATAAATTCCCTTGAGGTAGATACCAAAAAAGATACCAATAAGTAACAAAATAGATTTCCTTGATCTTCAGATTACTTGGAGTAATAATCAACTTCCATCCTTCAGCATCTATAGAAAACCTACTTCAAATCGGTCCTATAACTATTGGTATCCGAGCCCCGAATGGTTCACAAAAAAAATTGCACAGTCCTGAGTGTCTCTTGTTAAGAGCTTACAATTATGTAATCAGAAAATTTAGATCCACAGAAATAAATTATTAAAAAATAGTTTCTACAAATTAAAATATCCTGCAAACTTTATAAATAAATCTCAACGTAAAGCTAAAAATAAATACTTAAAAATTAATGACACCGTCACCGAAATCTACTCCAACGTCTTGCGCATACCAAACTTACAAAATAAAGTTATTAAAGACTATATACCTGATAACATAAAAATAGTAAAATCTAATAACCTAATACTAAAACAAGTGCTTACCCCAAGGATAAACTACGAAAATAAAACTGCCGGAATATATAAAATCAATTGCCATGATTGCGATAACAAATACATAGGCGAAACTAACAACTTCACCATAAGATTCGACCAGCATAAAAATGACCTTCAACAAAATAAACAATACTCATCTCTTGTTAGACACAGACAGGATGCAACCACCGTATTAATATAAATTCACCATGGATTATTAAAACTATTCAAAACACCGAAATAAGGAAAGTTAACGAATCATTTTATTATAAAAACAGTGTAAAAAATTTTAACACACAGGAGAAATGACAATAGATGAAATAAATAATAAATACCTAAAAGAATCAAAATCATTACTAGAACTACTTAAAAAAGTTTAAGAATATGAAAGCGCAGTCGGTAACAACGATCTGGAAACAACCGGGTTGCTAGATAAATAATAGCCAAAATCAATTGAATTTCAAAAAAATCCTCAGTCCTGAAGATGTAAAGCGACACGGTTACGAAAGCTAGTATCCTGTTTAAATATTTACCAATGTTATATTAACAGTTGACTAACAGTAATTAAGTCATTTTGTATTATTTATTTTGGGTTAATTCAGAAGCTGTCAATGAAAAAATAAAATTTCCAACTGTTGAGCTTCTTTTTTGGTATCTACCTCAAGGGAATTTATTCTTCTTTAAATTTTAAACTCAGAATTAGTAGTTCGACAGAAACTTACGTATATATAATATATACTATATATATTATATATTATATATATATACTAGAATATATATATAATATACTATATATAAGTATATAATATATACATATATTAATATATATATATATATATTACATTATTAATATTATATATATATATTATATATTAATATATCATATTATATATATAGTATTAATATATAAATATATATATATAATATATACTAATATATTATATATATAATATATATAATATATATATATATATATATATAATAATTATATATAATATATATATATATCAATTTAAATTTTTATTTTAACTTTTATTTATTAATTATGTATTAATATATTTTTCAATTTAAACTATTTATAAATATATATATTGTATATATATATATTATATATTATATATACTTATATATTAGTGAGGCGATTGAATCGTCATCTTCACTCGTCATCGGGCAAAATCCGGCATATTTTTTTCCAATCGTCATTCATCGTCATCGGCAATTTTTGTGCCGGATTATTTTGCCGATTAACTGAACAGAATATTAAGAATTGGATATATTTATATCTCAGGTATACCAAAACATTTATTATACTCCTATATATATATATTATATATATATATATATATATATATATATATATATATATATATATATATATATATATATATATAATAATATATATATAATATATATATTATATATATATATATAGAAATATATAATATATTATATATATATATATATATATATATATTAATATATATATATATATATATATATATATATATATCCATTCCAATGTATTGACATTCCGCTGCCTAGCATTCGCCTTTCTGTTCTGCGTTCATATCCACTCATCCTCCAGACAACATCTTTGAAACACCATCTTTTATCCACTTATCATATTACACATACTTATATCCACACCACTTTTCTAGACAACATCTTACAGACATCCCTACCCCTATATTCCCCTATGTGTGGGAGAAAAAATTGCCGACATCGTATGTCCTGCGTGTGGTAGAAGGCAACTAGTGATGGTTGGTAGTTGGGTTGGCTGCCCAATACCACTTATCCTTTGCCAGGAATGCTAAGGCTAGCTCAAAGAAGTCGTGATCGGCCGTAAGCGCTTATCAGCTATCTTTTCAGGCGAAAATGTATCTGGGATCGTAGGATCAGTGGAATGTCAGAGGAATAATTTCGAAGGAGAAGAGGAGAGGGTGATGGATTGCATGTAGAAAGGGCAAATTGATTTGCTAGCTGTGGACTGAAACAGATGTAAGGAAATGTGTGAAAATGAGTGGCCTTCGTGTAAAAGGTTGTGTTGCTTGTGAAAGAAAATGAGAGGGGATAGAAAGATTGCAAATTCGATGAGCGATATGTAGGTTAGAGAGCTATGTAGATTTTTGTGTGTGAGTGCTAGAATTCTAAAAGTAAATTTAAGTTGAAATAGGTAAAAAGTTATGTGTGGTTGCGACAAGTATAATACATGATGATATAATTAAAATACACTTAAAAGATAGAGCATTTGCTATTACTACAGCAACTCAGGATGCATTCCCGTACAACAATACCTTAGATCATTTATTTCATTATTTTGGTGTGCCCCAAGGATATTACTATAAATTAAAAATAGGATCTTTAAGGAGTAGTAAATGAAATATATAATATAAAATTTTTCATGTTTATGTTATTCAAAAAAATTATCATTTACATTTTCATATAAGTATTAATAAAGTTTAGCCAGCATCAAAGCTGAATATCAAATATTCTATTAATTTGCAATGAAGGTAGTTATAATACCGCTGTTATTTGACTATCCCGAGTAAAAAATTATTTATTTTTTTATTTTTGGTTATTCAAAACCACGTCTGGTCATCAACAAACAGGCGGAATTCCAAAAATGTTTGTAACAAGGCGTTCGGGGTTATGCCCGAAAATTCGTCCTAAAACTGAGTGAGCCCAATTTCTTTATCAGGCTGTAAACCACAAAATGACAAAAACATAACGGTCTTTTTGATTACAAATTCAAGAAACTTTATTTTAATAAAAGCAGCCTTCACACCTATTACAAAATATTAAAAGCCGTTTTCCTTTTTCTGCATTTTGCTACGAAAACGTAACGACAATGCTCGAAGTTTGGTTCATTTTTGTCAAACAGCTCAAAATCGTAAAAAAATGCTGACCAAACGTAAGGGAATTTCCTAATTCTGTACAGTTTCTATTTCCCGTGCTTTCCGAATTTAAGCACGTTCTTTCGAAAAAATGTAAACAACAGATGCGTGCGTGGCAAGGTCCGATTGGTTGATGAATGAATTCATTTCAATAAAATTTAGATTTTAAATCTTTAATGTCTCCAACGATTGAAACTCCATCACAATAGTTGATAATTTATTTGTAATATAATATGAACCATTTTTTTCTGTTTATTCCAAAACCACGCGCTCACATCATAAAACGGGCTGTGATGCCACTTGTCCGTACAAAATAATTAACGTGAATATGTGAAATATTTCCTTGAATAAATTATTGAGAACTCTTGACGAATGATTTCAGTTCCGGTACAGATAAATTATGCGTGTTAGTTGGGTTGGCTGCCCACTACACTTATCTTTGCAGAGAATGCTAAGCATAGCTCAAAGAGGTACGTGATCGCGAAGACGGCGGTCTATCTTCGGCGACAATTGTATGAATCTTATGGATACATGGAATGTCAGAGGAATAAATGGTGAGGAGAAGAGGAGAGAGGTGATGGGTGCATTTAGAAAGGGCAAATGATTTGATAGCTGTGACTGAAACAAAGATGAAGCGAAACGGCTGAAAATGAGTGCCCGGTGTGGTTGTGAAATGTCGTTTGTGTGGTGTTTAAAGAATGAAGCGCGGATAGAAAGATGCAATTCTGACATGACAGCGACTTTTGTAGAGAGCACTATGGTAGATTTTTGTGTTGAGTGCTAGAATTCTAAAAAGTTAAATTTAAGTTTGAAGAGGTAAAGTATGTGTTGTTGCACATATGTCCACTGGGCGGTATGTTGAGACCAGCCGCAGGTGCGATTTCTGGAGATAATCTAAATGATGGTTTTGGATGGGTTGTGAGTAAGGGATTAGTTCATTTGCCACATATTTGCCAAGAAGGAATTTTTTTTTTTACAGTTGTCACCCATTCACAGTCAGAGCCCTTTTCAAGAAGGGGGTGTAGTACGCTCAAAGTTCACTCTCTAGCGCAAATTACGCAGATGAGCACAGACCGCAGCATTTAGTGAGTGGACAATAAATAACAGAGGACATGCAGAAGTGAGAGATTCCACAGAACAGGAGGTGCGGGAAAGAAGGAAGCACCACAGCGAGCTAGCCTGGAGTTACACCAATATTAACACAAATATCAACACAGATACAGCATCCTTGTGCTGACGAGGGAGTCGATAAAGGTGTTGTACGCAAAGAGAAGTTCCCTCGCAGCACTTGCCGCGTGGGCCGTGCCTAAGCTAGAATAGAGAATAAAGCACCAACAGAACAGTTTATAAGCCTTTGGGCCTATCTGACCTCACCCTATCCAAACAAGCGGTGTGAAACAGAGCCTTCCCCCAGATATTGAGACAGTACTCATACAAGGCGATGAGACCCTTGTATAGGCATAGAACAACTTGAGGAAGAAGGGAAAAAAGTCTCGCAAGTCTAAAACAGAACTCCCAGTTCCTTATGAAGCTGCCCTAGCAACGTTGTGACATGAGTTTCAAGACATTATTTTTGTCATGTTTAAGGACCAAGGTAGGATTCATGTGTATCAGGGTAAGTAGGCTGTGTTGAGGCGGATCTGCTGTCTTCTATATAGAGTCATATTTGTAGAAAGTAGGTTTTGTGATGTTTATGGGGAGGTGCGCTTCTTGTGTTATTGCTATGTGAATGTTGTGAGTGTTCATGAAAGATTAGACGAGAGCAATTCTAAGAATAAAGAGGAAGCAGACTGAAAATGAGTGAAGAATGAAGATCGAGTCATCGGTATATGATGGATAGAGTTAGATGTGCAGGTGAGAAGATCATTAATGAAAGTAGGAATAAAGTATGAGATAAGACAGACCCTGAGGAACACCACTATACAGAAAAATTAAGAAGAAGTCGCCCCATCACAAACAGCCGAATTTAGAGATGTTGAAAGAAAGCTAGACCTAATTTAAGCAAAGAGAAAGAGGAACACCAAAGGAGGAGCTTAGAGGCAGTGACGCGTGCCATGACCGGTCAAATTTTTTGTATATATCAAGCCGCCACCCGCAGTCTCCCCGTAGTTCCTAGAGCGAAAAACCATAAATCTTTTAGATAGGAAAGTATATCGCCAGAAGAACTCTAGCGCTGAAAGGCCGCCGTATAGGCATCGAAAGCAAAGGAATGAGTTCCAGATAATCTAAGAGTCAGAGTTGAGACGGGTTTCAAAGGATCTTAGATAGAATACAAGTGGAGCTATAGGCAAGATAGTTAGAAGAATCAGAGCGCCTTCCTTTTTTCGAATAGGTTGGACACAATGTTCTGAGCTTCGACACTGAGGGAAAGTGTGCCATTGAGACATAGAGTATAGTTGAACGAGGGCGGACGAGGCACGGAAGCACAACTCCCTCCAAAATTGGGAGGAATGCCCATACTGGGCCACCCGTCTTTCCTACTTCATAGATATTCAGGGGCCTATGCCACCGATCAAATGTAATCACAGTCAAAACACATAAGACACCTGAGATGAGAAGGAGGAGGAAGATAAATGCCAGAATCGTAGCGTTGGTTAGTGGAAAATAGGAGCCGAAAGAATTGGCCTTTTCAGTTGGAGAATTAACACAAGAACCATCAGAGGAAAGGAGATTTACAGAAGCTGCTAGAGATGCTTTTGGCCAGAGCCAGAAAATTGTCTATAGCGAGAACCAAGAGAGTTCAGCGCACTTTCGTTGATGAAGCCCGCTTTGCTCGCTCGAAGAGTATCCTCAACGATTTCTAGCCTCGAATGTAAATCTGTGCGAGAGTGTTGGAGAACGAGGTTTTTTCCACCCCGATACGCCCCCCCCCCCCCCCAAAACTTTTTTTTCCTGAATTGTCAGAGAACAAGCACGATCGAAACCTGTTTATGAGGAGAGAAAGAGTTTAGTTGAAGAAGAAAAATGAAATTGCTAACCATCAACGATTACCAGCTCCCTCCTTATCTTAAATCTTTATACATCCATCATTATCCTTATTGAGGTAGCCAATTGCTATCATCTGCAAAACTGGCAACCTTACATTCTAAGTCCCTGTCTAAATATTGACTATACATATTAGAAGAACAACACTGACCTAAGAAATTTACGACCACAAACAGGCTCCTCATTAACATTAATAAAAACTTTTCATTTTCATTAATTATTATTCATTATTATTATTATTATATATATTATTATTATTATTAATTATTATATTATTTTTATTATTATTATATGATTATTATTTATTATTATTATTATTAAAAATTAAGAGACTCTAAGGATCAAAAATTTTGATCGCTTAAAAAATTTCGGAGGGTTGAACCCCTGCCCCCTATAATAATAATAATAGTATATATAATATAATATATATATATATATATATATATATATATAGTATATATATATATATATATATATATATATATATATATATAGATATATATATATATATATATATATATACTATATATTGATATATATTAAAGTGAGAGAGAGAGAAAAATTTTTTTAAATATATTTTTCAAGAATGATAAAGACATTTCTATACCTCTGATATTAATCTACAATATAATCGTCATCTCAATCGTCAATCAGGCCAAAAATTTTCAATAATCTTCCCATCACTAATATATAATATATATAATTATATATATTCATATATATAGACTATATATATATATATATATATATATATATTATATATATATATATATATATTATATATATATAATATATATACATATATAGATATTATAATTATATATATATATAATTATATATATACTATATTATATATATATATAAATATATATATAAAATAAAATATATATATAATATATATCTATCTATATATATATATATATACTATAATATAATATAATAGATATTATATATAATATATATATATATATAAATATAGTATATATATAATATAGATATATATGGGTGCATATGGATAGCTGCTAGATTAATATACACAAAACAGGGGTATTTAAATTATTATTATTATTTTATTATTATTATATTATTATTTTATTATTATTATTATTATTATTATTTATTATTTTATTATTATTATTATATTATTATATTATTTATTTATTATTATTATATTATTATTTATTATTTTATATTATTATTATTATATTATTATTATTAATTATTATTATTATATATTCATTATTATCATTATTATATTATTATTATATTATTATTTTTATTATTATTTTTCATTGTTATTATATTATATTATTATTATTATTATTAATTATATTATATTATTATTATTATTATTATTATTATATTATATTATTATTATGTAGAAGATGTGCCAAAATGCGAGAAATACAATAAACAAACCATTGGAATCCGAAATCGTTGTTCAAGCTTTGAGGCTCATACATTATCAAAATAACCTTTACGACTGTTCAGGTAACACAAAGCTATAATTATTAACTTACCTTATAAAATAATAGTTTCGACAGTGTTCAAGATAGAAAAATAGCTTAATTTAATTATCTATAAAATTAACCTTTCCGACTGTTCAAGCTTATGAACAATAGCATGAATTATACATTTACCTATAACAATAATATTTTCCGACTGTTCAAAGATAGAAAGAGCTTTAGTTTAGTTTTTATAAATTAACTTTTCGACTGTCAATGTAACAGTTCACTAAAATATTAATTTTACATTTTTTTATAAAAGTGTAATTATTCCGATTTTAGCTCATTAATCGATATAAAATAATTATATTACTCGATATTAATTTTATTTTTATATATTTATTAAGACTCTTAAGATCATCTCCATTAAGTTTTTTGTAAGATCGACTAGTTATGATGAAATTTATTCGTACAATAATCTTCTAATTAAAAAGCTTTGACATCCATCTGGTCATACTTCCTCACAATAATCATCATAATAAGAGCATTTTGGAAACAATTAGTGAATTTCTTAATCACAATAACATTTACTAGAGGATTAATTTGACAGTTATTGTGGTTCTTAATCAACGGATGTCTCTTACAAGATTATTTTGCATGATACCATAAAGGCTTAATATCTTTCAGATTTGACGACCTTGTCAAGATGTATTCCTGGAACGCATTTTAGAGCGTTGGATACGAACAGCTCAGCGAAGTTTTGAAAGAAATTTCGAGATTTGGTCTTAATACTAATGAAAACAAATCAAAAACCTTGAGCCTTTATGAGCAGCTTTCTAACAGAGAATGGGTGTGTTAATATGTAGGTCCTTCCGGTTCAGGAAAAACAACTTTATGGAAAATCTTTGTTCAACACTACAAAAAGATTGATCATAAAAGTTAAAAGATATGTAGTTAATCCAAGCATTCCAAGACATCAATTACTTGGTTCATATTGATCATGATACTGGAGTGTCTGACGGCGTTATAAACAGCTTCGCAGCAAGTGGTAAAAGAACATGATGTTACCTCTTGGATTATTTGTGATCTGACATCACCCCCCCCCCCCAATCCAGAATGATAGAATAACTTAACTCTGTCCTTGCGATAATAGATTGATTAACGAGCCATCTGGAAGGAGAGGATACATTTCTCCAATGTTAATTTCCTTTTGCAACAACACATGACTTGTCAAGCGCCTCAACCTGTACCAATATCTAGAATGGGTATGATCTTTTAAAGTGATGAAGACACTGATATTCGAGCAGTGTCTGTCGTGCTTAAATCGCAAAGTGAGAAGGCAAGAGATATCTTGAACCTTACATTGATCAGTACTTTTCTCAAACTCCTTTAAACTGAGGGTCCTATGCTGGA
This sequence comes from Trachelipus rathkii, assembly GCA_015478945.1. Lineage (NCBI taxonomy): Eukaryota > Metazoa > Arthropoda > Malacostraca > Isopoda > Trachelipodidae > Trachelipus > Trachelipus rathkii. Next base: position 6,186 of record JABUQX010003921.1, on the reverse strand, counting down.
GAGTCTCAGTTGATACCAGCTAGTTGGATGGGAAATGGAATGCCTGTTCTCATTATCAAATATCACAGCAAAAAACTCATTTGCTAATGTGGTTAATTCGTGGTTTGGAGGCAACTTACCAGAACCTCAACTTGTTGAATTTGCTCAGAAGGTTTTCAGTTGGGTCGGCGAACATAGTCCAGATCCACAAAAACCCTTGAACGTCTTTTATAACGAAAATAGAGACACTCTTGAAAGTTATTCCTCTGAAAACATCGACACCTCTTCCCTTTCAGTCAATGATAACCCCATAATTCTGACAGCTAGCGCAAAAGCATCCTTAGATTCTTTCAACATTTGGCTTCAACCAGAAACTTCTCAGCCATTCATTCTTGTTGGCCCAGAAGGCTGTGGAAAGAGGTATGTCTGACTAAATCAATCACTAGATAATATTTTTGCTTTTAATTTAAACAAATGAGCAACAAATTCTTTTAATTATTTTATCAGTTAAATATAGTACTAAGACTATCAATATAACCCCCATTAATTTTAATTTGACGAAATGAACGGTATTTTCTTAAAATTTATTTAAATATATAAAAGAGAATTAATAAATTTATTTATGAATAAAAAATCTTAAAGAATTAAATTTATATTTTGAATTTTAACTTCATTGAATTTATTTAACCTTTAACAGCCTTTTATTAGACTACTGCTTCTCACAACTTAGAAGTGCCCAAGTGGCCAAAATTCACTGCAGTGCATATACTGAACCAGAACATGTTCTGCAAAAACTATCTCAGGTAAAATAAGCTAGATATTATTCGTAATAATAAAACAGTACAGTTTAAGATGTTCAGTTCTTCATCTGTTCTTTTATTGATTGTTAAACAGCTTTGTATGGTAATATCCACAAACACCGGTAGAGTGCTGCGTCCTAAGGATTGTGAAAAACTGATACTTTATCTGAAGGATTTGAACTTGCCTAAACCTGACAAATGGGGTACTTGTCAGCTGATAACCTTTTTGCAACAGGTAAATATGGAAAATTTGTGTATCTTAGGAATAAGATTTGTTTAGTCTCTCTCTCTCTCTCTCTCTCTCTCTCTCTCTCTCTCTCTCTCTCTCTCTCTCTCTCTCTCTCTCTCTCTCTCTCTCTCTCTCTCTCTCTCTCTCTCTCTCTATAATATATATAATAATATATATATATATATATATATATTATATAATATATATAATATATTATATATATATATATATATATAATATATATATATAATATATATATATATATAGATATTATATATAATATATATAATATATATATATATATATATATATATATATTATATATATATATATATATATATATATATATATATATATATATATATATATAGGTTGTGACATATAAAGGCTATTACGACTCTAATTTGGAGTGGGTTGGCCTAGAAGGTATCCAGATTGTTGCATCAATGACAAGCGGATCTGGTCTTGGAAGGCACAAGTTGTCAACGAGGTTCACTTCAGTTGTCAGGATTGCTTCTATCGGGTAAGTAACATACTGCTAATTCAAAGTATCTTTTTTTATTATAAATTTTCATAGAATTGAAATTTAATGTATTATTATTATCACCCTAGTTTAGAGTTTTACATTTTCATAATTTTAAATTGTATGCGTATTATTCTTAAAATGTATGCAAAATATTTCTACGCTGAGATGATGACAATTGTTTGTAAAGTGAAGAGCGTTATCACATCTCTTCGGTCACTGGAATACCGTAGAGCCCCTTATCGCTGTATTTTATGGTTTTACATTTCCATAATTTTAAATTGTATTCTCATTTATTCTTAAAATGCATACAGAATATTTCTATGCTACCAAACTTAGATGGTATTCATTGTTTCTAAAGAGGAGGGCGTTACCACAGCTCTTCTCTCACTGAGATTCAGTCAGACATGCTCCTCTAGATTCTAGACTCAAAGCAGTTGACACACTAGAATCTAGATGGCGTATCAGCTGCTCTGATTTCGATGCACACTTTTTCACTCATTTCACTTATTAATATCTAAATTAAAAAAAATTCTTTGCAGATACCCAGACAGAGATCAGTTAGTGAGCGTTTACCAAGCGTACCTTCACTCAGCCTTCAAAACGCTATGCCCAGATCATTCAGCTTGGCAAAATAAAACCAATGAATTAGCTGCCTCGATGGTTCATGTTTACAAAGAAGTAATTACTAGTTTTATTTTTTATCCTTATTCTATGACAAAAGCACTAGCATGTAGAATGAAATTTCTCAGTAGCTCGTTTTATATTATTATTATTATTATTATTATTATTATTATTATTATTATTATTATTATTATTATTATTATTATTATTATTATTATTATTATTATTATTATTATTATTATTATTATTATTATTATTATTAAGATTGTTATACATTATCAATAATGCAACTCCAATAAAATTATAATTATTATTATTCATTATTATTATTTTTATTATTTATTATATTATATATATTAATTATTAATTATTATTAATTTATATCCTAATATTTTATTACTTGTAGCAAAAAATTATAAACTTATTATATTATTATATTATTATTGACCTCACAAATTTATGTATTATTATATTATTTAAGTCCTAAATTATATGCTAATTACATTATTATATTCTTACTTACAGTTTGTATTTAGATCTTATTATACTACTATATTATTTACCACATAAAATTATTTATTTATAATATTAAAGTTTCTTTATTTGCCTCACAAAATTATATCAAATTATAATATATTATTATTTGCCTCAAAATTGTGTAATTATTATATTATTATATTATCATTCATCATTTCAAAATTATATCTTGGAATCTCTCCACTTAGTCCTTCTTATTATTAAGGAAAGGGCGTTTCCTTTTCAGAACGTCCTCGAATCCTTTTAAAGGAAAATCGTATAAATTTTAAGCCGATTCCAAAAGCGATTGTCCAAGTCATTTAGGCCATTTAAACGAGTTCGTTGTTGAAAATTTAACAAGCATCTCGTGTCCGTCCCTTGAGAAATTTAAGAATTTCGTGAACATCCTTTTAATATGACTTTAGTTGAACTTGTCATGAGCATTTCGTCATAGTCAAGAGCGTCTCTTGAGTGCCATTTCTTAAGGGTCTCTTTAACAGTTAGTGACCCTTGAACATTTATTGAGTGTTATTTGAGAGTTCCTTGAATGTTTCTTGAGTGTTGTTTGAGAGTTCTTTAAAGGTCCCACTTGCATTCCATCCTCCTTGAAAAGGGACCTGTGCGTGAGTGGTGCTAGCGTTTAAAAAAAATGCTTCCCTTGAAAGTTTCTTAATATCGCTTGGACGTTGCATATAGCCTGCCTATATTTCGCTACAGCTGGTGTTCCTTTAGGGTTCCTTGAACGCCTCATAAACATTTTGCCAGTATAAATCAAGGTTTACTTTTCTCTAAATAATTTTCCAGGTACGAGAAGCGTTTACCGTAGACGATTATAGTCATTACCTCTTCACTCCTCGAGACCTGACCAGATGGGTTAAAGGCCTTATGAGATACGAGTTACCAGACGGAGATAAAAGGCTGGAACCTTTATTAGAGGTATGTTAACTTTAAATAATTATTATTATTATTATTATTATTATTATTATTATTATTATTCAATGGTAGTGTACATTAACAATAAGAATAATAACTAATAAAATAATAATAATATTAATAATAATAATAATAATAATAATTATAATAATAATTATATTATTATTATTATTATTATTATTATTATTATTATTATTATTATTATTATTATTATTATTATTATTATTATTATTATTATTATTATTATTATTATTATTCATTATTATTATATTATTATTATTATTATTATGATTATGTATATTATAATTATTTTTATTATTTTATTATTTTTTATTATTTTTGATTATTATTATATTATTATTATTATTATTATTATTATTTATTATTATTATTATTATTATTATTATTATTATTATTATTATTATTATTATTATTATTTATTATTATTATTATTATTATTATTATTATATTATTATTATTTATTAATTTATTAGTTCTAGCAGCATTCATATAACTAGTTTGGTAATTTTCAGGGCTGGCACGAAAATATCAAATGATTTAAATCAATTGATTTTTTTACGTGATTTTTTTTATAAAAAAATCATGATTTTTTTTTTTTAATGCAAATTTTTTTTCCTAAAATTAATTAATTAATCCATAGTTATCAACCTAATTAATGATAAGTATATTTCATCATATTAATAAGTAAATTAATCAATGTAGTTTCAAATCAAATTTTTAATAAAGAAATAAATAAAATTGCAGAGTACTCAATTATCATACAGTATATATATAATTTAAATAAACTTAATTAAAATAAATAATAATTATATTTCACTAAACTTATTATAATTAGCTAATAATTAGGATTATTTACTAATTTCATAAAAATAATAATTAAAAAAGCAATTTGTGCCTAAAAAATTAAAAAAAATATATATAAAAAAAATCTAAAAATCAAAAATATCAAAAATTGATTTTTTTTTCTAAAAAAAAAATCAAAAAATCCCCAACCCTGGTAATTCTTCAAATTTAATCTTTGCACTTTATATTTCCTAATCCACCTTTGGTTAGAATTTAATTCAAAGTATGATGTAAATCAATTTTTCAATATTTTCGATACTGATCAGTAATATCGATAATGATTAGTAATATCGATACTCGCGAAGTCGAGAAGTGCCACAATTAGTAAAGCGACAGAGTTGCATGTTACATGGTACTGGTCGATCCCCTCGTCAGTATTCTAGATAGTTATTACCTATAGTAGCTTCCCTATTAAAATGCCCATTGAGGTGTAAACTTTTATATCATCGACACGTGAAGTCACTGATACCCATATTTTCGTAATCGTAAAGTGCATACTATCATCAACATATGAAGTCACTAATATCGATATTCTCGATATCGATTTCGACATGAAGTCATTGTAATTGAAAAAAATAAAACTTTAAGTTAATATTAGGTAATGTTCATGCTTTAAGAACCATTACACTCTTGTAGTGTTAATCTAGGTTAATTAGGTTAGGTGTTTTTTCAGTTTTTTAATTATAAAAACTTTCTAACAGTTTAAATATTAATCGATATGGTGCCTTTTCATAGAAATGTTTAATTGTTTATTAACTAACGAGCCTTAGATTTTGTTTCTCTACTTTGATATATTCTATTTTATTATAGACTTTCTTATGTCAGACAAAATGTTGGATTGAGAGAGCCAGATTGAATGAAATAAAATGATATTATTCTATTATAGATTAAGTAAGGTATTTTGTTTTTATATGACAGTGTTCATCCTACCTCAATCAACCTATTATATTATACTAGCTAGTAGAACACTATATATTAACAACTCCTATTTTAGGTCTGGCTTTATGAAGGCTGTAGACTCTTCCGTGATAAACTTGTCGAAGAAGAGGAAATTCAGAAATTCGACAGCATAATTCTCAATTCCCTTCACTCTGATTGGGGAGTCAATCTTCGGGATAAAATGAATGAATCATTTTATGTCGTTTCTGCCGTTGGATCTGTAAGTAATTTTTTTGTTTTTACTTTCGAGAGGGGCCTTACCAACGATGGGTATGTGTCTTCCCAGGTCCTGTTGAGTTATAGGAATCGTTTTTTTTTCTTTTTCTTTTTGTTTTTTTTTACTAGGCTGTTAGGAAATAATAAATTTTTTATTTTTCAGTGGTAAAGTATTGATTTTAAAGATGCTAAATATGAATTGAAATAATAAGCCTCCAAATTTAATATTTATAGCATTTATTTATGGACGAAATTATTAATTATAGCGAGAGCAACCGATTTTCATGAAACTTATATATATGAGATGTTTGAAATGATTCTTAATGAAAGAAAACGTATAAAAAGAGCCTCAAAAAAGTTATGAAGTCTCCAAATTTCATTTTCAAAGCCTATTTATTTACTCCCAGATGCTTCTATTTCTTAATTTTTATAGGCTTATATAGACTTGTGGTACTAAAGCTATATTTTACTATTTCACCATTACTCAAGGGTCATGGGTGTTGAGAGGAGCGGTGCCCCGCTAAACAATTGTGTGCCATGCATTATTTACCACTAAATATATT
>JABUQX010003920.1:35000-37262 GCA_015478945.1 Trachelipus rathkii | reverse complement strand
GGGCTATTTTGGGAGACTGCAATAATTTGAGTTAAGCTTAGAGATTTTGAGTCCCCTTTTATGACGCTTGGAGAATTTTCGGTGTTTGCGTTGAACGGTCTTCCATTCACTTCGAAGCATTAGAAAGAGAGTGGTCGTCACGTCAAGCTCCTATTTGGGAACTACATATAATTCATTTCGTCCGCAAGGCAATAGAATCCTTTAGGGAGTGCTGAGATAGGAAATTCGGAAGAAGAGTTATTGTTGAATTTAGAAGAGCTGAAATAATCCTGCAAGATATCAGAGGATTGATTGGTGGGTTGTTCGACAGCTGTAGTTGCTTGTATCTATTGAGCACTATCTATTGATGTCAATGCTTTTGTCTCAGAAATTGACTTATGGTGAGGTCTCTTGTGAATTGCATTTTTTGTATCTGGGATCAGTGTGTACTGTTTTAGAAATTCAGATATTTTATATTTTAGCGAGTAATCTTTGCCTTGGTGCTTAATCTTTTGTTTCTGTTTAGGGACATCGTTTTCAGGAGTTGGAGTGATGGTGGGAGACGGATTAGGGGACAAAGACACGAGCCTCTTACGTGAGTTTGGTGATTTCATCGAGAAGGTATAGGGTAAAGTTTCTTGGCAGAAAATGCTCTACAAGCTATGTGGAGGATGGACGGACTTTATTTTGTTGCTGGTCAGTTGAAATCTAGAGTAGAGCTGCTGATATCATTTTGAGCGGAAAATTGGATTGAATGCTGTTTTTTGTCTATTTGAATGGTCGGCAATATATCTCACTGGGATTTGGGGGAAGAGTTCTGCTGGAATGGAGTTGTGTCGCGGAGGCAGGGAGGCTGCTGCAATTGTAGCATAGGATTGCCTTGATCTTGTAGGATATTTGTTTTTGAGCTGGTGTATGGCATCTCTCCTGTTCAATTTTTGTATGGTGCATAACTCCAAAACTTCCTGTTCAAACAGGTTATACTGGCATTTAAGGAAAGAGGTACTGTGGGGTTCTCCACAGTTTTTACAGAGTGTTGGTGTGTTTTTACAGGGAACGTGAAATTCATCTCCACAAAGTGCGCATATACAGTATATCATGCGGTCCCCTACAGTATTTTCGGGGATGACCAAACCGCTGGTATTTAAAACAACGTCTGGGTCGCGGAATAAACGTGCAAAAACTGTAGCTTGTAAACCCAATTTACAGCATTGTAGGTGGAAAAGGGGGTGTTAAAGGTTAACAGTAAACGAGGATTTGGGGTGTCAGGCGAGTCCCGACGTGGGGGAAATCTGTAAACGCTAGTAACAGGAAATCTTTTCTGCTGCAGATTTCTTAGAATGACAACAATATCTTCGTCTTTCTGTTCTAAAGAGTGAATAGTGCCTTTGAATGCATTTCTTATTTCATCAAGAGTGGAAATAAGAAGGATGTTTCCGGGAGAAGTTAAGGATGAAAAGATAGAACTTTGATTCCGTGTAATTGCTTGAACGAGAAGAGACCCATTCCTTATTAATGTGACGGGGGGGGGGAGGTTTTCAACTACTTATGCTTTTTCAAGTGCTTCGGTAAGAATGATGGTTCTTTGCTTTGGAGGTGGTGGATCGCAATAAGTAATACATCGGGAATGTTGTGTCAGCTGGCAGTCACGGAGGGGGATCAGCATATAAAGTAAACAATTGAGAATGACTAGGATAGAGGGCACCTTTTCGGGGTAGCCCCGACTGTTTGGGCACCTAGGATGTCGAAAGCGTGCCAAATGACTGATCGTTGTTAATAAACAGAGACCTTCCTGGTGAAGTGAAGGGAATTATGGCATTAATATTCGAAGTGCAATTCAAAAGAGTATGTCCATTAATTGATGTGGGTTCGGTAATCATTAAATCCATTAATTTCCGAGTCGAATTAAGGTTGTCTATGGTACATTAAATAAAAGGGTTCCCCTCTCATGGGTGTAGCACCCTATGAGGTTTATGACCGAGGTACCGCGCTAAGCGACAGGGAATCTCATATTATAGATTTTCCAATGGATTCAAGGTAAAATATCCAAACGACGTGCTAGGTCATGTGCAAAAAATCAAGAACAGAGATAATGCGGTTCACACCCCTTCAGCACAGATGACGCCAGGTGCCCCACCCATAAGGAAAGGTGTCATCAGCTTTCATCTACCTCTCCGGCATATATATATATATATATATATATATATATATATATATATATATATATATATATATATATATATATATATATATATATTTATATATATATATATAAATAAATAT